>JARHVA010002161.1:100000-122500 GCA_037957365.1 Torreya grandis | reverse complement strand
CTAGCTCCTCAAGCTCTGGCCTCATCTTGGGAAGCATCTGCTCTATAAGTGTGTAGACCTTGTCAACCTTTTTCATTCCCAAGGTATCTACACCATCCAAAAAGGATGGATCCACCTCTTCTACATGCTTGACTAGCTATTTGAGTTTGAGGCTTATTTATTTTAGTTCTTCTTCAGCCTCTTGTGTTATTTTCTTCTAGCTATTGACATGAATATCATTGATAATGTTCTTGCATGTCACTTTAGAGGCCATTTGAAGAGGGCATTGGATAACCTTATGTGGTTCATATCTTTAGGATTTATTATCTAGTAATCATGCCCCTCTTATAACTTCTTGGCACGTTAGATTGATTTCTTCAAAACATCAAACTGAGGCTCATCTATGCAGTAATTTAGAGCTCAAGAGACTTGATGGCACGTCAAGGTTTTGTCATCCTTTGAGGGCATGTATTCCATCATATAAAATTTGTCATTCTCTTTGAATCCCTACTATACTTTATCCCAATATCTTGGATTTTATTCCTCCTCCTTGACCAACTCCATTTCTTCCTCACTGACGTTGATGCTTCCACCAATGCCTTATTCTTTTTATCCTTCTTTTTATTTGTTGGTGCTAGACTCATTGTCATGTTTTTCTTCTCATGGGGTTCTTTCATGGACTTTTCCACCTTGTCAATCTACTCCTCTTTTTGTGGTTTTTTGGTATAAAACTCTTAAATTCCCACCTTCCTCTCTTATTTCCCCAATGGGGTCTCTGCTTCATTCTCTATTTGTTTTCCTAGGGTGCCAACATCTCCCACTTTGTCTTCAAGTACCCCTTCAAAACTAGGACATGTCTGTTGTGCAACTTCTTCTACTATTATGGTGGAGGTGCTAGGCACCTTTTTTGGTATCCTCTCCTCTCCAGGTTCTACGTTAGCATAAATTTTCTTCATTTCTCTTTTCTTCACCATCATTTCCCTTTTTGCTTAGTATGCCTTCTCCTCTCTTTCCTTTCTTCTAGCCTTCTCTTTCTTGGCCTTCCTATCTTCCTCCTCTTTCCTTTCCTTTTCCTTTTTGGCCTTCTTCTATGTGATTTGTGCTTCACATTTATTTTCTCTTACTTCTATCTCCTTGGCCTCTATTCAATTGATTTCAAATTGGGACATGACCTTCGCCCTCATGGTCTCATGCTTGCAGTGCAACCTTAACATCACATCAATGTGATCCTAGGGTAGGCCCATCTCCTTCCATTTTATTTTTATATCTTCTTCAATAGCTAAACTTGAGGGTATAACTTCTTCATGTAATTCTACCTCTCTAGACTCTTCACTTGATTTTTCTTCTTTTCTCCCCTCTATTGTCTTATCTCTTGCACCTTGCACTCTTGCTTCCTTGGAAATCCCTACTTTAGTCATTTCTTCCCTTAGTTATTCAATATCCTATACCATTTACATATTAGCTTTGGTGAAACTAATTTTCTTCCATGTTTGCCTCCTTTTTTTAGCTCAATTTGGTGGGATGGAGAGGGGGTCCATTCATTGGATGAGGAGTCATCTTCCTCAGGCATGATGTATATACACCTTCCCATTTATTCTTCCTCCTAATCTTATTCCTATTATTCATTGGATAGGATTATCTTAGGCATCATAAGAGGCACCTTTTTATTTTATGCTTGGGGAAGCCTTTGGCATGAATCACACATGTTTTTTTATGGAGGTTGAAGGAGAGGATTCTTCTTCTAAGGAGATATTCATCCTTAGTCACTCCTCTATTTCCTCTAGAGTCTCCCCCCTCTTCTTCTTTAGATAATTCTTCTATTCAGCTAGCACTAGCATCCCTTCATCCCTAATCTAGATTGGGGTGTCTTCACTTTGCTCGATGCTCTACCTAGTACTGGGGTCCTTATTTCATGGCTTCATCTCATAGTATAATATATGGATGTAACCTAGGATGGTGACCTCTTGGATAGTATCAATTCCTAGTCGATCTAAGGTATCCACTTCATATTTAGTGGCCTTCCAATCTACATGAGGGAATTGGTGCCTCAACCTGTGCCTTTCCACATCTAATTCCTTCACTAGAATGTCTATCTATTATACATTAGGGATTCAACATAGCGCATCCCTAAAGTACCTTACTGTGAAGGTGAAGGGGATATTTATCTAACATGATCTATTCCCTTATTGTAGTACCAAGTACATTACACAATAATATTGCATTATGATGAAATTTTTCATGTTTAATATACTCTATGGGAGTGCTTAGGGAATTTTCCATTCTAATCCAAAAGCTTCTATGTATTTTTCACACCAATGCATCACATGCATATTGTACTTATGGATGAAGAAGGTGGTGAAAGTATAGTCTCAGTACTTTTACACCATGGATTCATGGTGTTTTGGGGAAGACCTATAGATTATCTTTGCTCCAGTTTGGGATCCCAATTTCCTCTATGATAATCAATATGAACATGGATCCCCACCTAAAGGTCCCCTTAGCACTATAGCATTTCAACATGTTTTTTACCAACTCCTCTATGATGAACTTTGAAATGTTGAATTATACTCCCTTCACCATGTGATAGGTGATACAAATGTATGCTTTTGATATGTCAGTATATCAACCTCTTGGGCACAATTTGGAACTCACAAGGTGTGCTACTACCCTCATTCTAGGGTCCTTGCACTTATTCATGGGGAACATGAAACCCCCCTTTAAGTACTTAAGGATATTTATGATGCACTTCACCTCTTCATTATCATCCATCATTTGATGGATGTCCTTTTTAGCATCTGGGAGCCTAATTATCCTCTTAATTAGCTATGCTAAAATCTTCATATGCCAGCCTATAAAATACATGTGGTCCTCATAGACATGTAAGATTAGGAATTGGACTAGTTCTTTTGGCTTCCCAAAGTAGGGTAAATTATATAGTTGAGCTACACTAGAAGTGGTCAACTTATCTTGAATTGAGACATTGAACAGGGCATCTCCTTATGGTGTTTTTTACCCTGTGTCCACCATCTAGTCCTACACCAAGTCTTAAAAGTTGATTGACATCTAGTGCTTATACTCTTTGAGTTGATAAATATGTGAAAATGAGTGCCAAGTTTCCCTCACCTCAAAATTTTGGGTAAATTACATAAACTATTATGACATCTTCATTAGCACCTTGGTGTATACATTTACAATGCTAACTACTTCAACTAGATACACCTTAGTTTTGGTGGTCATCATCTATTCCATAATATTCACCCAATTGGGTTCCTATTACACTTACATGGAGCTTATTACCTTTTGCTTCTTTACCATCCTAAATCTACTTATGTTGAACCTTGGTAAATGTGGCTTGTTAAAGCCTTGAATGGTGGTTGGCGCTTCTACAGTCATGGGGCTTATGATTATACCTTCAACCCTCAAGCTTTACTAGCCATTAATGGTAGCTTAGGTGATATATTCTCATTCTAACTCTATTTTATGCATAAATTTCTCTCCCCAATCCTTTAAATTAGTCTCACTATGAACACAATCTTTCTCAAAATGCCACTATTCATTGAAGTTCTCAATTTTTCATTGTGACAGAGTTGTTTCTCTTTGGATCTCTAGTTTCTACTTAGATTTAATCTAAATTAAATTATTTTAAACTTTTTAACCTAAGCATGTCTACCACTTACTATTTTATACCCTTATTTCTCAACTACCATCATTAATGTAGGCTTTATAATGTAGGTGCCTCAATTTCTTAGAAACCATGAAAATCCATGAAATCCTCAAGAATCTCTTATCCTTAACACATTAATTTCATATCTTTGTGCCACCAATGCTACCTCATTAAATTATTCTAATGGATTTTTTAATGAAGTGACATGTATTTCAAACAGCCACTTCTCACTCATTTTCTAGATGGACACCAACTGCTTAGACATTCTTCTTCTATGTGTGTATACTTGGTGTGACCTTCACCTTCCTTGTGGCAACCTGGGCATAGCACCTCACATGCACACAATTTAGCCTCCCCAATTCCAATGTTTCTTCTTGCTATGCTCTTATTTTAAGTGCAATTATCTGTCATGGTCAATTTCTTGTATGTCATCTTGCCTTGGCCTATATTACCCCATAAAAATCCCTTACACTAGGCCTTTAACGCTTCATTTCTCTTCTAATTCTCTTGCACACTATGAGATGTGCATCTTCATTTTCTTCCTTGTGCTCAACCATGTTGATCATCTTCACTTTTTGCCTTCCTAGGTCTCTAGTGTAGGATCATTTGATGTACCTTATTTTAAATTTAGTGTAAAGGTAAAGTTAAAGTGGTTTATTCTTGGGCATTAAAGTGCCCTACACTATTCATCTTGTGCACATGTATCTTCTACTTCTTTTACTTTCACCTATTAAGCTTCATGCACCCACCACTTAGATGTCTAGCCTCATGCACTTAGGGACACAAGTGCTCAACTCAATCGATTAGAATTATGAGTGAAGTTATAACAAATAAGTTCTTACGGCTACTGTGTGCCACTTACTACCTTTATACACTATACAAGGAACAAAACAAAAATAAAATAATGGTTTGGCATGCACCAAAAATTATTCTCATCATCTCAACTTAAAACTAACTAGTGACCAAAAATTTAGAGTTTTCATGGTATAAGCGCCATCCTACTATCTATATAGCTTTAGTCAGTTACCATTGAAATACCTAGGAAGCATTTTTATAGAAAACATGTGCAACTTGCATGTACCTATTTCCAATATGTGGTGGATGATTAGGGGCCCATCCATCATATTTTCAATTTTCTTAAGTGTTTAAAATACTTTGAATCATATAATAACACTAATACTCCTTCAGTCAGCTCCTTATGGTTGATATGCTTGTCATGCTATAATTTTTAGCATGCCTTCTTGATCTGTTGAATTCATCTTGCTTGGGCATGCTTTTCATCCAAGCATTCTAAGTCTTCCAACCTTGTGCTTAAATATTCTTAGTCATCTAAGTGACCAATCCATGTAATGTGTAAAGAGGGTACCATGAATTATATGGGCATAACTACTTCAACACTAAACACTAGTTGAAATGGTGTATCCTTGTTCAGGCACTTGTATGTCATGTGGTATGCCCATAGTACTACTAAAACATGATCATCCCAATCCTTGAAACGAACATTGCATATATTTATTAGGTACATACCTAGAATCTTATTGGATGCTTTAGCTATATCATTGGCCTATGGATGATAGGGGCAATCTTGTGGTATACCACCATGTATTCAATCAAAATGATTCACACCATATCATTGATAAAATGAGGGCCCTTATCACTAGTCAGACTTAATAAACACCCATATAATATTATGATGTTCTCTCATATGAAGAATATGACTGTGCAGTCTTTTATTGATGCAGCTTCAGCCCACTTGGTGAAATAATCAATGGCTACTAAAATATATCTTGCACCTATGCATTGTGTTATGGGAGTCATTGGCCCAATGAAATCAATGGCCCATTTTTTGAATGGTTCCTAAGAAATAATGGGAATGAGAGGAATCTCATCCTAGTTGTTGGGCTTGCTAGTGTGATGGCATATGTCACATGCCTTTGTGTACTCCTTTGTGTCTTGGAATAGACTTGACCACCATAAGCCTAATTGGAATACATTTTTCATCATTACATCTCTAATTTAATGGCCTCCTATGATTCCATCATTTACTCCCTATAATATGGAGTCCCTTTTTATGTTCTAGAACACACCAACATAAGACTTCATCTCTAATCAATTTGTACAACTCCCCCTAAATGAGTTAGAAGGGGGTGGTGAAAATCACAAGTTACTTCTCTTTGGTTGACAAGGTCTAGGGCACAAACCCAGACATTAAGAAAGTGGAAATATCTACTAAATATTCAAGGACATGTTAGAATCTGTAGAGCTATGCATTTGAAATGTCATCCTTAATTAGTGCCACCACATCACCAAAATTGATGTAGGATAAATGGTCTGGCCCCAAGTTCTGCTTTTTAGGTTTAACAATAATGAAAAACTAGAATTCTTTGTATAGAACAATCCATTTGCATATGTATTGATATAAAACAAGCTTGTTCATGAGGTACTTGAGCACCTCATGATCCATTAAAAAGATGAATGGGGTTTCCAAAAGGTATTGCCTAAATTTTTGTAAGGCATAGACCATTGCTAGTGCCTCACACTTGATGGAGGTGTAATTCTACTCTACCTATGTTAATTTCCTACTTACAAAGGAGATGGGGTGGTCCATCTTTTCCCTCACCTAGTTACACCAATATGGTGACAATTGTAGATCTTAGCGCATCAACATATATGTGGAAAGGAGTAGTCTAGTCTAGAAATTAAAGATTTGGCATGCTATCCAACTTTAGCATCAATGTTTCAAAATCCTCCTCTTATGCCTAACCCACATAGAATGGGCCATCTTTACATAAAAGCTCCTATAGAGGTGTTGTGATATTTTCATAGCTATATATAAACTTCTTAAAGTATCCACAATGGCCTAGAAAGGCATGGATGCCTTTATATGTTGAAGGAGTCTAAACCTAAATTATGATGGCTATCTTTTCAAGATCAATAAACAAATCATCCTTGTAGATGATTTAACCAAGAAATATTCTAAAGGGGGTTACAAAGATGCACTTCTTCAAGTTTAATGATATCTAGAGCTACCTACAACTTTCAAACATGAGGTATAGATTGTCATAGTGTTCTTTTATAAGACCATACACATTACAGTCATGAAGATAAACTTGGAAGAACTTATGGATAAATTCCTTGAAAGCAGTGATCACTACCTTAGAGAATATAGTTGGTAAATTATTGAATCTAAATGGAATCACATTGTAAGAAAAACAACCCCATTTAGTGACAAAGGTTGTTTTGGGTTTATCCTCCTTATTCTACACCTGATGGTATCCCAAGAAACCATCAGTGAAAGTATAGATTTTTTATCCTACGACTCTATCCAGGACCTCATTGGTGAACAAGGTTAGGAATGGGTCATTAATGTAGGTGATGTTCAAGAGCCTATAGTCTATAAATATCCATATGTACCCATTTTTCTTGATGTTAATGACCATCAATCTTATGTAGTCAAATTTTTGTATAGGGTAGATGATGGTAGTAGCAAGCATTTCATTAATGTCCATTTTCATCTTGGTGTGAAGATTGAGATTCATCCAATACAGGTGATTCTTGACCATCCTCATGCCATCAACCAGCTTTATTTTCATTTTTACAAGGGAAGGGTGAGTTCCCTTCAAGTCCCAATAGCTACACAAGAATAAGTCTTGAAATTTGCTTAAGAGGTCTATGATTCATCCCATCTCTACTTCAGACTAGTAAGCACCTATAGTGGAAAACTTTGGTTCACCTTCTAAAATGATTTCTATTTTAATGGTATTGAGTGGTGTATGGTAGGGTTCATTACTCTCCTAATGAGATTATTTAACTTGACGCATCCCCTCAATTGTTTCAATTTAAATATGCATCATATCTTCTTTGTCTGGGGTGTTATCATCCATAAAGTAGACAAGTTTTTGTTTGCCTATTAGATCCTTCTAATTGTGCTCTTTCTAGGTCTCATCATCTTGCTCATTGGAGTCACTATTGAGTGCCTTATCTTCAAATAATGTTAGGAGTGTTAGCCCTTTCTCCTTGAACATTTACCTAAGTCACTCTTATAGGATGGTAGTGTCCTCATATACTACCCTATGAATCACTTGCAATGGTTCCATTAGTTATACATTTTGGAAGAAAAGGAGAAGGTGTGCATGAACCTCTCCTTGATTATCTCATAGTTTCCTATCATGCATCTCATTTATAATGTACCAAACTTGTGCCCATGTTTTCAAGGTCCTATAAAAAGCATGCACCCATAATCCTCTTAGCACATTCTCACCACATACAGTCCATGTTTCTTCACACAAATGCACTTGCATGATTGGGTCAGAATTGATAGAGTAATTAGGTATGTCCAAGTCCTCATTACTCTTAGCAAACCTAGTGTATATTTATACCTTCACATCTCACCACATTGGCAAGCTAGGTCTTTGTAATACCCACCACCGAATAGTAGTAATTTTTAAGGTATGCACTAGTGCACCCATTCTATCTATTTCCTTAGGGATGTAAGATTTAATGTCATGGGCATACCTCTATTTAACATGGCTCCCTTCATACTTTGGAAACATTGAAAGATTCCCTTTAATTATCTAGAACACCCTTTTTCTAGCCTTTCTGGCATGAGGAACCCATCTCTTTTGATTGTGCGCAATCCTAACGAATCCCATTCTGGCTAGCCTTAGCTTCACTATGCACACTAGGCAGTACCTTTGGATAGTGAACTCATAATCCTATTATATCCATTATTCATAAGCTATGTTAGTTATATCAGAGGCTAATTATCCATCCTCCCATTTGATCATGCCTTAGTCACTAGGGTTGAGCTTCTTGGTGTCCTACATCATGATGTAATTATGGTTGATCTCATCATTGAGATCAACGTTTTCCACATATGGGGGCCCTTGATAAATTGATATAGGGATCACCACTCTCTCTTTACCAATTTTAAAATTCATATAGCACTTCTTAAAATACATGTCTACATTAGTAGCATAAAACCATGGTTTACCCAAGAGCACTAGATAGTTTTCCTAATTTTCCAACTCGATGACCTCAAAGTCAGCTTGAAACTCAGTGCTCATGATATTACAATAACACCCTTCAAGATCTTGATAGGTTACACTTAGGAACTATCATCCATGAATATTATGTGAGGTGAGGGCCTTAAGGGTGGTCATCCCATCTTCTCCCAAGTGGTTTTGGTCAAGATATTTACCTTGATGCCTGTGTTTACTAGTATTTCATAAACCAATTATCTATTGATGGTGGCATCCATCTATAACTCTTGGTCATAATTTATGTTCTAGGTATGCCTTACTTCATGCACACACTCTATATGTAGTGCAAGAACTTCAATCATTTGAGGCACAACCTCTTCTTATAGTTTATTCCCTGCATGCTTCAAAAGTAAATCCTTTAGTGGGGGTAACATACCTTTAATTTACAAGAGGTACATGATATCGATCAACTTTTATACTTCAACCTCCTAGTTGTCTTATCTTCTACATGAAGTGGTGGCCTACACCTCTAGATCTCTAGCCAGTTGGAGCTCACCTTGTAAATTATGTATTATGGTAATGCCTTATTGTAAGACATACTTTTGTCACATAGGGTCAAGATAGAGTGAAGATTTTGGCTCAAGTTGCACTATGCACTCAGTGTGTCTTGATTCAACATACTCCAAGTATTAGGTTAGTATAGTGGTTGGCTGAGTGGTGAACCCACTTCAAGTTATGTCCTTCACCTTAGGAAGTTCTTTATGAGTCTATTATGGCTTAGGAGTCCACCTTTCTTCATTAGATTCATGCCTAATCATTATGACAACTTTTCCTACATTAAGTTGACCTTGAGTTAGCTTTTTGTATAGGTTTGGGTATTCATTGACTACATATGGTCCTCGACAATACTTATGCATTGGGTGCATGGGGAATTTATGTTGATATTTCTCAATTGACCCATGCTTATAGCATGATTATGGTGGGAATCTTCCTCCAGCACATCTTTCTCACTTGTGTGCACATCATCAGTTCCCATAACCCATATTTTATTAGTTATATCTTTCATTTCCTTGACCCACCTGGCCATTGATTGATGTTATCACTTACCTCATGATTATTTCCATTATTGGTGTATTTCTTTGATGAATCAATAGTCCATTATTAAATGAGTATAGGTATCACATATTTTTTAGTAATTGGTAGTGTTTACTTGACTAGAATGTTACAATAGAGGATAGTTTTGAGAGTTATGCAGCCCATGACAAACTTCATAGCTGAGAAGTAGGGTGTGAACATTTCTTCACAAGAAATTATTCTTGTTATGCCCCTCTATCTCATAGTTGGTGAACCATAACCTACTGCAAATGTCATGTTCTAAACTAGAAATTAGTTTTTATAGCTGAGAGGCCACTGACATGATTTAAGCCTCCATGAATGTGTTTATCTTGATATTGGTGCTACCTATTTCCTTAGCCTAGAGTATGACTTCAAGTGATTCATGGGGGTCCATAAATGTTTTCATGGACATCACTCATTTGAAGGGTACTAACAGGCCTTCAAAAAACCATTGCATATGTCAAGAGGGTGAATGCCATATGAAATCTTAGAGAAAAGAGTTTTAAACTATACATCATATAGGTACACGCTCTTAGATAACCCTTGGATGATTTATTTGAGCACTATGATGATCTACAGCTTCAACTTAGGAATATCAAACTCTTTCAAAAAGGCATCCTTTAGCATAGCATAGTCAACCATATCCTAGTTCATGTCAAATTTATGATACTAGGTATGGGAATGATCTAGTAAGGTGGTCATGAACTAAGTCTCCTTTCACTCAGACTAAGTGATGCCCCAAGCATGCCATTGTATCTCATACTTAAGCACATGTTTTGTGTCATTATCTACATTGCAATACTTAGGCAAGTACATGACCATCTCATAATGGATCTAGTAAGGTAGTAGTTCTAGGTTATAAGGTGCTTATCCCCCTTGTGTCTATGTTAGAGGTGACCCTCCAGTGCCTCCAATTATAGGGTATATCATTGACACTATTGCTGTTAGTTTCACTATTGAACTTATCAACATAGTACCACTCACTTATGGTGCCATGCCACTTCTTGTGTGGTTTTGTCTAGTCAGTACAACTAACATCCTCTACATGGGAATTCCTTCACCTATATTAAAGGTTCTTAGGTTGATGTGTGCTAAATTCACCATGTCTTCAATCAATTCCTCATAAGTAACCACTTACTCAATCATAAACTCTTGATCCAAATCTTGAATCTTATCAAATTTGATGATGATAATAAGGTCAATTACCATTTTCCTATCTTTTGATGGAGAATCTAGTGCATAAACTTGCACTTTAGGTTTAAAAGGGTTAGGTTTTTATGGTATACCCTCAAGCACCACATCTTTTAGGAACCCACTACATCCTATACCCAACTACTAAATCTAGTCTCTTACTTAATCCTCTCTTTCCTCACACTTTTTTATTTCAAGGGATCCTTCCCCATGTCATTCCCATTTGTTATGGGTCCTCTTGACACTTCTAGGTTCTATATCCTCCATCAGTCTCATCCTCTAAAGCTCTTAGGTGTTAAGTTACTCATCGTCCTCCATCTCACCTCACCTACACTTCCCCTTCTTACCTTTTATGCTCTTTCATATGCACAAGGATTTTAGTCTTCCATTCTTATAGTTTCTATACCATAATCCACTAGAAGCTTCTTCAATTTGATGTTGAGTCCTCTTATGAACACACCCCTTAGTTTGAAAATAAACTCATACTCTAATTCTTTAGGGCATGAGAAAGTTAACACTATGAAATCCAACACATATCTATTCAACACACCACTCCATCACTTGTCTACGATGTGCATCTAAACTTCATCTAAGATCTTAAACCCCTCTATGAGCTTTGTTATCCACTTGATGTGTTGGTCATATACTCATATTATAGAAGTAATATAGCCAATTAACCACTAGTACACATGCTCAAGTATCTCACAAAATAACACCTCATATAAAGCATCATAAAGGTTGTTTGTACCCATTTTATTGGCTCATGCCCTTTGCATGTAGGAGGCTTCTACATGAAACTATCTTCCACTTATTCTAGCTAGTGCTCAATGTTCTTGAGTGATAATCAGAGTATCACTCTATTTCATTATTTCAACAATGAAATTTAACACATCCTAGTAATGGAACCAAAATGTTGTAAAAGAGTTAACTCATTTAGATTTTGTGCTTAGTCTGCACTTAGCAGTCAAGTCAAGTCAGTTTTATGCTTGATATGGCTAGGAACAAGCGTAATAAGGTTTGACACACTAAATTTAACACACTACTATGTTAGCATCCATTTCACATAAGGCAAAATCCTTGTGCACTCACTCAAAGTGCAACATCAAAGGGACTATGGATGGTGCAACTTTGGGTTCAAAGGGACTTAGTCATTGGTATGATAGGTTCAGGTAGCCTATCGATGCTAGGACATTTTGGGGAAGCTCAATAGGCATGAGCCTTCTTAAGGGCACAAATTCTATGTGCAAGTTCATATCTGCTAGACATAGCTCTTAATGGTGCAAGTTGTGGGGATGGTGAGTAAGGATCATTTAGGTTCTTAGTCAAGTCATGGGAATGGATTCGATTCAAGTGAACCTTTTTTAGTTTAATTCTTTAGGCATGGGTATTAGGGCCTTGGTGCATGTTGGTTCCAACACTTAGTATATTTTATAGGTAGGTTGAGGCCATTAGATGGTACAAAGATTCCATTAGTGACTAGGGATAAACCTTTATACCACAATAAATTAAAATTAATAAACTATAGCATTATTCATATAAGACTAAGTCACAAACATATCACAGTGCAAACTATAATTCAAGAATTAGTACTCCATTATTTCAATATAATTATTTTTTGACTCATAGTTAAACATATAGATTTCAAGACATGAAAATAGAGCATGTGCTCATATTTAACCTTACTCATGCTCAATGGCTCACAGGTAAGCTTGGGCTATACATTTAGAGTGCCTAACCTAGTTCATACAAAATATAAATACTTAATGGTGGCTCTCAATTTTAGTAGAGCTCTACTACATTAATCAACTCCCTCTTATTCAAATACAAGCCTTATTGTATAGGCAAATGGGCATGTCCTTACCAAGCCAAATGGGTGCATGCCAAGTGATGAAATTTAATTAGGGGTCACTATTTCACATTACCCAAGTTGGATGAGTGCATTCTAGATTCTAAGCTATCAATAGGGGGTCACTATCCCACTTGTTCCACTATTCTTACACCCACACTTCTTGAGCTACCATATACAAGTTCCTACAGGGATGTCCTTTCAAGGTCAACACCATGTAACTGCCTACTAATTGGCATGGGATCATTGGGGATTCCTCTAATTGGCACTAAATGGTATAAAAAGTGACCAATCAATCCAAAATATTTCCTCACACTAAGATAGGTTGAGTTAGTGTGGTCCATGTAGTTGGTAGAAAGGGGGCCCAATCGGTAATTATCTATGTCCATTTCCTAGGCTGATGTACTAGCTAACATCAAGTGAAATAATTTACAAAAATAAAAATTTAATTTTAACTTCCATGTCTAATGTTTTCCCCTTAGATATATGTGCAACTATGGTATCCTATATAATATATGTAAATAGTAGAATCCAAAAATCTAGGAGATAGGATCTCTATCCTAGGATTAATTTTAATTAATTTGCAAAACTAGTAAAGTACTAAAATGAACCATTTAATGGCACCATAGAATATAATAATTTAAAAAAAAACATCCAATAGAATGTTATATTCCATGTGCCTATGATTTTAGGCCTAAAGGTTAGTATAAAATATTGAGACTAACTCTAGTATGACTATGACCATCATACTATCTAAGTTATTTAAACCATTAATTCATCAATGTTTAAAAATAAATCATATTCAATTTAAATATTAGCATAATAAATTTCATATTATACAATTATTGTTAATTTAATCCATTCTCATGTATACTTATAGGTATAGATAGTTCATATACTATAGTCTTTCCCATTAACAAAATACTATAATGATTAGTTTACTCAGGCAACAACCATCTTTTATTAAAATGAGAATATCATTACTTGGGTCCATTGAACTAAAATATCCATGATAATTTGAACCTAAAATCTATAGTATTAGTTACACTATGTTTTCATGAATTAGTGACCATCCAAACACCAACATATACCTTTTTTATTAGATGAGGTAAATAAATGAGTTAAGGGACCCATACCTAATACAAAAGACAACCAAAATATAGAAAATAATAGCAAGTAGAGCCAATAACCTAATAGATCCACAAGGCTTGAGAAATTATCAATAAGCAACTACCACTAATAAGCTACTACCAAAAATCTATAAAAAAGACCACAAAAAATAGAACCTAAAAGATTAAGAGTCCATGTCCTTTGGCTCCAAATAAAGAACCAAATTGTTAGTTCCAAAGAGAATCTATAATTTCCTTCTTTCTTTTAATTTCCACATTTTTAACTTCTACTTTTTCCTAACCAATCTTCTTCCTTTTCACCTCTCCCTTTCCACTCTAATAAATATTGTTATTTTTAAAAGGTTGGGTTGAAAAAAATATTCAACCATGTTCATTACCTCTCTTTTATTATCACCCTTCCTCGAGAAAGAATCCTTCGGAGATAGCAATGATTTCAGCTTATCAACTTCATCCAAAATTTTAGAACACAATAGCCTGTGAACTGCAACCTTTATCTAGAGATTTTTTAGACTGTTCAACTTCAATAGTTACATTATTATTATAAAAATAATGACCCATGATATTAATAGGATCAAGATATATAAGGTTTCCCTCAGGGGATAAATCACCCAAAATATTTTCTCATCCTAATCCTATGAGCTTCTTCCCCTCTCTATTTCTCAAGGAATATTAACTATCCCTACCAAAATCTTCTTGGTCTCTTTGAATATGAATTTCCTTTTAAATAAATTTACTCCAAAGTGTCTCCCCCATTTTAACAATCAAAAGGATAAGACCCTGGTGAATAAGGTCAATAAAAGGGTTATTCTTGAAATTGTTTACAAAGACCTCTAGTACTCCAAAAGAAAAAAAGTGATGCTTATAAGATGACCTATAAAGTGGTTGAGTAAGATAAAATGGTGGGAGAAAATAATTGTGTGCTTGTCCTCTAGGGTTATGTATTTCATGACATATAAACACACTTTAGACCATTTCCTAGGCAAATCAACATGGAGGAAACCTTTTTGATTAGAATACTTCATGTATTAATACCTTTCATATGTTTTTTTAAATTATTTTATTTAATAATGTAACTAAAATGATTCTAGGTATGGCATATCTATTGTAGTTAGATCATGAACTACTCATTACAAATGTTTCCAAACAAGGCTTCAAACTGAAGTAATATCTTTCCTAAGGCAAGTTCAAGTATTAATATTATAACATGATTTATACTCACAAGTTATTGCTATAACATACCCATATATACCTTTCTTACATTTTTTTTAATATTTCATGTATTTAATAATGTAACTAAAATGGTTTTAGGTATGGCATATCTACCATAGTTAGATCATGAACCATGCATTAGAAATGTTTCTAGGAAAGGATTCAAAATAAATTAATACCTTTCCTAAGTTAAGTTCAAGTGTTAATATTATAACATGATTTATACTCACAAGTTATTGCTATAACATACATGTTATTAGTGATTGATTTTCTCATTCTATAATGGTTCAACACTCATTATCCATACCAAGTTTCACCAAAATTGAACTAATTCTTATTACTCCTAGTATAGACACATATCACATAATATTTAACCTAATCCATCACTAAATGTTTGAGTCAAATCATAATTTCACCTTGCACAACCAAGAGTGGATACTACAATACTAGAATAATTATAATAAACCTTTTCATTTTCAAACATTATTTAAGGCAAAATGACATGCTTATGTCATACTAAATTAGATACCTAAGACTTTTACTAACATAAAAAAAAGGAATATTTAATTCTATGCACATAAGGGTCTTCAAGGATATTCCTTTGGGGTGTTTGACCATTCACCTTTTCTAGGAAGAGCATATGCTTTCTTCCATACCACTTATATTCTAGTGTTTCCTACCACTCAATATTTTTAACAAGTTTTTAAACTAAGCTACATATTTTCCCACTTGGGGTCTTGCATAAAAAATTACCAATAAGATACCATTATGGTGTTATAAAAACGTATGTTTTTCATCAAATTTGGTACCTTTGCTAGACCTTTACCTATATGAATAAGTATTACCAATGAAAACCACATGTTTTCCAATCCCACATTAGGGGTCCTTAAACATGAACAATTAAAGTAATAAAAAATGCATAAGCTCATGGTCATTAGGTTTTAAGTATTGTTACTAAATTAGGCATATTAAGAAAAATTAGATGCTATTAAAATTTGATTTATTGATAAGTAATACTCAGCCTTACTATCAATTAGTAGGGGCATATTAAAGTTCATAAACCAAGTATATATAATAACATCAAGATTCCATTAGTAAAATATCATTCCATGACAAAAGAAATAATTACAACAATATATGGATATAAACAATAG
This sequence comes from Torreya grandis, assembly GCA_037957365.1. NCBI lineage: Eukaryota > Viridiplantae > Streptophyta > Pinopsida > Cupressales > Taxaceae > Torreya > Torreya grandis. Next base: position 106,229 of record JARHVA010002161.1, on the reverse strand, counting down.
CCAATGTTACTCCATAATGTCTAAAGCATGCAAGATTAACAACTATTTATGTTATTACAAGGAATTTATACTTACATGGTCTTCATCAAATATGCAAGATATCAATATTAGTAAAACCTCCATTTTTAGTAACTAGGTTTAGGAAACTCCACTTAGTAAGCACATGTTTTAGGATATCAAACTTACTCCTCTTAGTGTGAATCTTATATAAAAACATGAGTAGTCATTGTCCAACTCATAGGATGCATGAATCAAATGAAGTCAAATTGTACATAAGTAATAGTCCATGAAATTTTTTGATTCAAAAAGGCAGATGCATTTCATATCTAACATTAGGGTGTTAGATCCATAAGATTAACATATAATTATTTCACTTATATCATGATAATAAGTTGGGTAATAGAAAAACTACCAATCACAGGTACACCCATAATATCTTCCCACACAAGGATCAAAAATTAATGTATTAATATTTAGTAATTATTGCCTAAGCATGCACGCTATCACTATTGTATAGTAATAAGTATAGTTTTCCATTCTTATCTAAGTTATATATGTTTAGTTCAAGAATTCATGAGTTTACCCCATATCTATTAACATGCATTAACATATTAGAATCAATAGTTCATGAGAGCTATGATATGTATGACCTCTTCTCAGTTTAAATAATGTCAATCACATTAAAAATAATTCTACATGATAATCATATGATTTTAAAGACTGATATATTTTATTGTTTCTAAGAGTACAAGTGAATCAATACCCAATTATGTCTATGCATACCCAATCTAAATGGCAAACACATAATCAAAAGTATGAAAAATAGTAGCTATGATTTAATTAATTTAATATCTCATAATATTCATTCTCTTAGTTTAATAATAGAACTAATATTTTAAATTATAAGGCTAAATACCTCAAAGAAAACTTTCATTCTCTAGAATAAAAACATCCATATTTCATTTCTATCAAGATAAAAGAGACATAGATCTATTTAATGATAAATTACTCCATCATGCTTACTATAAATTGAACTAATATAAAATATGGATACCACTATAATTGATATCATAGGAACATTTCTTAACAATATTTATTAAAATTTAAAGAAATACAATTGTAATCCTTATCGACAAGAAAGATGTTGGGATTAGTTTTCACATTGTGTGAACATAGGTATTTACAGAGTGTTAAATAGTAAGTTTGATATTTGCCAAAGGTAAATAGCAATTGATTATTAGTAACCATATGGTTAATACAATAAGATTTTATTAGTTATGATATATATATTATGTATAGAAATATTAGTTCGTATATAGGTTTGTTAATGTCCTATGAGAGATTCTAAGAGATTGAGTAGTTAGTGGGATTTGTTAGAGTCCTAAAATATAGGAGATGTTTTCCTATATAAATGTATTGTGTCGAAAGACAATGTAATAGAAAATTCAGTGTGTGATAATTATAATATATTGTGTGTTTATAATTAATCTATGTATTCAACATTATCATGGTGTGTATAAGTTAATTTTTTTGCTATTAGCTTATTAGATACCTAACATTGGTATCAAATCAGAAATTGTCAGATCAAGGTTGTCATGGAAAATTAGAAGGAAAATGGGGCACTGTCATATTTTAATTCTTACCCTTATGTATGGAATTTCTTAATGAGAGTTGTTTTATTGTTATAGGTTAAGCTAGTTATATTTTGTATTGATTAGTAGTTATTTTATAGACAATTGGATAATTTCAATAATTATAAAGATCAGATATAGATCTGACTCAATAGTGCATATTTAGGAGTAAATTTTGTTACACATATAAAATAGTTTCATATACCTTATCACTCTCATGTTGTGAGGATTGGTGGTGAAATGCATGTTTAAGTAAGTTTGTCCTATTGATCCATTGAGCATGTGGCCTTTGCAATCCATGTAGACAATAGAAGCATGGATTATTTTGTCATTAATGTGAGCCAAAGGTCAGTGAAGTCATCAAGATCTATGTAGAGACAAGTTTTCATGTGGCCTATCAAATTTTTTGTATATGCATGTCAACCTCTCCATGTCTGCAAGTTATTTTCTACATCAATCTATTTTTTATTAGTATATACTTCATTAGTTATATATATGGTTGTGCATTGTAATAATATTTTGTGTTATAGGTTCTAAAACATGCATTCTCTATCATGCCAAGTCAATTTTTGTCAATAATTTATAGTTTTTGCACAAAGGCCTATCATTTTTTTATCACCATATGTCTTTAAAGTAGTAAATCACATTGAATTTTGATCTGGTATGTTCTCCATGTAGTCCCGTCAAGTCTACCTACAGGTGCAATTAAAGTTTCCTAAGTTAGGTATTATAGTCTATTTTGAGTTTAGTCAAAGTTTATAATATTTGTAGTATTATCATTTTTACAAGTTCATATAGTATAGTTTTTTATTTAAGTGTGTTTTATATGCTTAAATAGTCTATTTTGGCATAGTTTATGTATACCATTCTCATCAACTTCATATCATGCATCTTGATCTATTGTCAAAATAAAAAATGAGTCGAGAGTTAAAAAATCATAAAGAGTCTTCTTTATATAAATAGTCTTTATGTACAAATCCTTTAGTTAGGGATTTTCTAGTTAATGTATTTTATCAAGAGACAATTTTAAGGTAAAAGAGTCATTTTTTATTGATTTGCCAAAAGTTAAAATTTAAAAGTGTCAAAATTGTTTATTGGGTCCATTGTTAAAACTTTGTCATTTTATCAAGTGTTAAAATTTGTCAAAAAGAAATATGTCAGAAAAATCAAAATTATTTAGGCTTAGAGTCATGGATACATTTTTACTTGTATTACATCCACATTATGGGGGGATTTCCCTTGAAAAAGTCATGTACCTCAGCTTCATCAAGATATATTCTAAGTAGTGATTTACTAGAGATTGGAGGATACACGGAGGTATTTTAAAAACCTCTCATCAGTCATCAATGACGGGGCCACACCAATGATGTGGTGAGTTAGTATGGTGTGATATTTTCAATTTTTTTAGTGTGGTAGCTACATTTATTTTTTATCATGTGTGAAAAATAAAGAATAGTTATACCTGTTCATTTGTGAATTATATTCCCATCTAAGCCTTATGTATATTTACATTGGAGAATGTTAATCTAAAAAACATTATAGAAATCATGATGAAAAGTTAGTGGTAAACATGTGAAAACCATGTTGTAAGGTTAATGGTAAACCTATGAAAACCATTCTATAAGGTTAGTGGTAAACTTGAGAAAACCATTTTGTAAGGTTAGTGGTGAATTTGAGAAAACCATTTTGTAAGGTAGTTGGTGAACCTATGAAAACCATTTTGGAAGGTTATTGGTGAACCTAAAAAACCAATTGCATATGAGTGTGAAGGAAGAGATGTGTGATGGCACATATATGTGAAGAATATCATGAGCACATGGAGGTGTATCATGCTACAATCAAAAAATGAGATATATTTTACCATGTAAAAACTATGGGGGGGAATGTTGGGATTAGTTTTCACATTATATGAAAATAGGTATTTATGGAGTGGTAAATAGTAAGTTTGATATTTATCAAAAGGTAAATAGTAATTGATTGTTAACCATATGGTTAATAAGGTAAGATTGCATTAGTTAGAATTCATATTTTTATGTATAACAATATTAGTTTGTATATAGGTTTGTTAATGTCCTATGAGAGATTCTAGGAGATTGAGTAGTTAGTGGGATTTGTTGGATGCCTATAATATAGGAGATGCTTTCCTATATAAATGTATTATGTCAAAAGACAATGCAATAGTAAATTTAGTGTGTGATAATTATAATATATTGTGTGCTTATAATTACTTTGTGTATTCAACATTATCACAATGTGTATAAGTTAAATTTTTTGCTATTAGCTTATCTGATACCTAACAAAAGAAACATAATATTATGATAATGATTTATTCTATCTACAAATGTTATCATTTATTATGTATACTCTAACACATTTATGCAATAGATATGTTCTATATAATATCCATACTTATAATAATTTATTATCTTAGTATTAATATATAAAAAATTAGAAATGTATGACTCACATAGAGTTCACTTAGGAGGCAAATCCACATCACAACATGTCTCTCAATGGAAGTTTCATACTTCACCAGATTCAAACAAGCATATCATGTGAACATAACTTGAACAACATGATGTTTATAGATTAGAAAAATATAATAAGATAAAATATCTCACACACTTAGATAAATATTTTTTATTAGGATAAACATTTCAAATGAAGACTTACAATCATGGTAAGAGCATGTATAAAATGACATTAAAATATAAAGTAAATCTAGCTCGCATTTATTTAATAAAATATTATAATCATTTGATGAATTACTACTAGATTGGAAATGGGCAATGTGAAACCTAATACCTCCATAAGTGTCCCTTACCACCCAAATAGATATGTTTGAGAAAATGAAAGTATATATATATATATATATATATATATATATATATATATATATATATATATATATATATATATATAGAGAGAGAGAGAGAGAGAGAGACTAAATGCATCCATGCCAGTCATTGGTTATAACATTTAAAATAATAGGGGGATATAATAACAAGTATAACATCACATAAAAGAGTTAATGATGGTAAAATATCAAGCATCCACCATTTATGCTAGCCAAAAATGGGCTATGTGCCAATGACCAATTTAAATCCATCTAGGAAATTCTAGAAATCATGTTTTGAAAACCAATAACAAATTTAAAGTAAAAAATTATCCACTCAATAAACTCTTGAGTGATTAAAAACACACACACAAATATATATATATATATATATATATATATATATATATATATATATATATATATATATATATATATATATATATATATATATATAACCCAAATAGTAAATAAATTATAGCCATTCAAAATCAAAACCAACAAGACCATGCAAGGGAAAATGAGCAAGGCAACTAATAGAAGTGAGATTGGTAAAGAGAGGCATTTGGGGGAATCAATATAGTGAAATGGGTATGCATGGGCATTTAGTGCATAGGAAACCTCCCCTCTTTTACACACACCCCTTTTCTCTCTCACCACCTACCTCTCCATGCTTGCCTTGATACCCTTGGTGGCAAAGAGAAAAACACATATCCAAAAAATAATTCAACATTTTTATTGAACTATAATGAATTAAATAAAACTAACCTAATTCACACTCTAATTTTTTTAATGAATCTAAATGTTTATTAATCCTTTTCCCTTAACTATTTTTTCCCCCTAATTTCCTTTTATTTTTCTCTATTGTTCTATTTCCAATATTTAAAATAATTATCTCTAATAGGAATGTCAGGGTTTGACCATCAATGTTTCCCACATATTTTGTAATTGTAAAGGAGTGAGCATAAAATTTTGGAAGTTTATATATGATTTAATCATGGAAACAACATGACCTAGCTCACCCTTCTTTCTTCTAAGTCTATATTTCTTTATTTTCTATATATTATTTCCTTTCTCTTTCATTTTATTAAATTTAATTTCTATTCATACTTATTTTTAAATATTTTAATTTCAAAATTTAATGCTTATATGAAAATTTAATAATTAAAAACTATTAAATATTTAACACTCAAGTGCCCTACAATTATTTTTTCCAAACTATTGATGTCACCAAGTCAAGGTCATAAAGTCATAATGACATTAAACCTATGGCATGCATGGTGAAATTGATGATGTGGCCATGTGATGGTCAACACACATGTTTCTTAATTAAACCATGTGTTAAATGTATCCTCTAAGTTTAATGTCTAAAGCACTTAATGTTCTTCTTCTTCCATATCATGTTTACACTATGTTATTACCAAACAAGCTAATCAAAATTGATTAAGACAACCAAATCAGTATAAGGAAATAATAATTAAAAAAAAAGAATAACAAGGAACATAACACATTACTAGTTTAACATAGTATGAAACCATAAAATAGTAAGGTATGGAGTCCAAACATATTATATATCTTTTTCATAATTAATATTTTGTATATGGTCTAAATATAAATGTCAGACTCCTCCACTAGGAGGCCTATCTCATCCCCATTAAAATGATAGATAAAACATGAACAATGAATCATATATATATAGATATAATTCATTGTTCATGTTTTATCTATCATTTTAATGGTGATGAGATAGGCCTCCTAGTGG
>JARHVA010002161.1:0-97500 GCA_037957365.1 Torreya grandis | reverse complement strand
TGGTTTATGAAAATTCAAATTGAAATTACTTATCATATTTGATATATTATTTTTCATTCATTTACTACTGATGAACCATTATGATGATTGTAGGAATAAGAAAAGGAAAATGAGCTAGGTTAGATTAGTGCTTAGCAACAGAGTGTACAAAAGGGTAAAAAATGAGCTATTAATCTTTTGAGTTGTGAGATTTTGGTCTCTATTTTGATTAAGTCCTTCTTGACTGATTGTATTCACTTATTTATTTGGTTGTTGAGCAAAGTGATTTTATATTAGTCTTTGATTGTATTCTTATTTTTTTATGACTATTGAGATAATCACATCTATGTTGTTCTTTTGATTTGATGTCAAGTGAAACAATTGTAAATTTGGATTTGCATTATATGGCATGTTGTAAAATTGAGAAATTATGTGAAGCTTGAAATTTGGTCTATGCTAGGAACATGTGAATTAGATTTTATTGGGTGCTTTAAGATGGTTTTGTTTATTATAACTGGTGTATGGCTTTGACTTGGTGTTTTAACCATTCAGTGACTTGAATGTGTAAGCTTGTGGAGGGGACCATGACTAGCTTATGGGGTCTTCACTATTTTTGATTTGTTTCAATCATGGAATTTTGAACTTATGGTTTTGACTTCATTGGGATTAGATCATGATGACCTAAATCCCAAGGTTAGCTTGTCAAGTAGCTTTGAAGTCTTATGTTTGGTCATTTATTTTTTTGGTGAAATTAGTCGGTCAAATCATATCTAGAATATACCAATTTTTTTAATGAAGACCATTGAAGACCTAATGAGAATAGTTTGTGACTATTAGTTCCATTTTTAAGTTGCATTTTAGGTAGAAATGATGGTGGTTTATTTAAACATATTATCAGTTATTCATAAAAACATTGTAGAGCCATTATGGGCTTTAATGGCAACCAATAGAGTTTATAATGGCTCAAATAGGTATAAAGATGAAAAATTAGTTATTGATTTTCTCTAGATACCACAATATTTTTCTACATTGTTGGGGCATTGAACAAGTGGTTATGTTTGTTATTTGAAATGAAGTTTAATACAATAGTTTATTGTGTTGTTTTGAAATGGAGTATAACTAGAATAAATAATGAAGCATTATAGGTTCATGGTGAAGTCTTTAAAATTCATAATGAACCCATAATGGAAGGGTTAACATATAGTCAAATATAATATTAAAGGAATGTTTTTGAATTATTTTTCAGGAGGCTTGATGTCTAGTTTTGGAACTTGGCTATGTAGGTTGTTTTTCTATTGAGTATTATTATGGTTGTGTTTGAATGGTTACATAAATCATTTTGGTTACACTGCATAATTTTGGCACCGAATAGGTTATTACCATCATTTTTTCAAGAATGGGTTTTAGTTATTTGTTGTCATTTTCTATTTGAATTTTGTGTGTGGAATGGTTGTATAATATGGTTAGAGTGAACATTTTTTGGATTATATTTGTTGACAGTCATTTTTATGTAGTTTTAAAATGGATGTAGATGCTTAGTTTGTACTACTGATAGGGTTTTGGTAAACCTATGTTTGTATTGAATGGCCTTGCATGAGCATAAGGTCTCATGGAACTTGAACTGAGTTCATATGCTATTGGAATATTATTGCATTTTATGAGGGTTAATATGAAAATTTTGAGTTGGATTCTTTTCTATTTTGTGTATATTTTGATGTCTCTTTTTGGTGTCATGCCTCTTTTAGTGTCAATATGATTTGGATTGTTGATGTCTATTTTTTTGGAGGATAATGGTGGATAATTGAAGTGGTTGTGAATATATTTAGTACTTTTGATTAATAAATTTTTGTATGGTATATTCACATGAATATTTCATTTAAGTTCAATGGATTAAATAATATTTTTTAAATCTAAGTCAAATGGATCTTTTCACATGTTGAATGATAGTACTAATGGTAATCATGAGTACTTTCTTTCATACATTATTTTTAAGTCAATTCTTATCATTCTTTTATGTTCTTGATTTTTAAAGGTCAGAATCATTATTACTAATTCACCCTTCTAGAAACCCTACTATTGAACTCCACATCCAACCAATTGACAGGGTGATTTAGGGCCACCAATGGGGAAATCATTGGGCAAGATGGATATTTGCATGTTAATGTTTAGAAGATGATTTGACTGCTTGGACTCTTCATGTATTCAGTTTCCTATTATGGTGTAAAGACATGAAATAAAATAGTGTTTCATCGTATGATGGTAAATATAATTATTTATATAGACATATTCATTAAGTGTATTGAATTGACTATTTAAAGTTGGAGACAATAAGTTGTGTTGTCTAGTCATGAAGTGACTATAAAATTTGTTTATGTTATTATTAAATGGAAATATATGTTGATTTATCTTTTCCTATAACTATTAATGTAAAATAATGGTTATTCAATAGTGATGTGATATTTTGATTTTGTTCATTAAATCTATTGTTTAAATATCTATTTGTGTGTTGTATTTGTAAAGGTAGGCCTTCTATTTGATTGGTAAACAATAAATAGTTCTTATGTTTTTAAGAAGAATATAATTAGTACTCTAATGTTTAATTCTTAAAAGTGCCATTCTCTTATAATTTTCATCATTGAATGGAAGACTAATCTAATATCTTAATAAGGCACTATTTGGCTAATTATTATATTTTAGAGCATGGTGGTTCTAAAAGGAAACTTATAGAAATATAATTATGATATTCTCATCCTTTCAATTTAGTATTCATAGCATAATAAAAGGAATTCGTGTTTTATATATTTTTTAGTTTTTTAATTATGAAGGATTATTCTAAGCCATATATTGATACAACCAAAGTGTGAATATTATATTCAATTCAGTTGAGTTAAATGAAAATAAGTTATAACACTTTTGGGACTGAGCATGAGAGTTCAAAAATTGTAGATTCATTTAAAACTTATTTTGATATTTAGATTTATAATTATAAATCAGATTTAAGATTAAAACATAACATGAGAACTAGCTATAATAAAATCATTAATACTCATGCTAATGTTAATTGGTCTTATTAACCAATTTTATGGTGAATGAATACCTATCATTCTTCATAACAATTCTTGACTATGATTATTGATGTTAATATGAGATGCCTTAAATTATTGTATAATTTTTATATTCAATTATTTTAGTAAGTCATTAATGACAAATAAGCAAATTGGTAAGGTGTTCTAGTAAATAAGAAGAGTTTTTATGACCTTGCCTCTAATTAAAATAAAAGGATAAGTTCACTAAATATGTTTACCAATATGATTTATGTTTGAAGTGGCATTTATAAAGCATTAAACGACTTCATGAAATTATCTAAGTCATAAATATATAAAACATAATCATGGTTATTGAAACATTAATAGCATGTTAAAGTATTAAAGGTTGTTGATAATTTTTCATTCTTTACCTTGATATAAATAGACCATATGACTATCATAATTTACATATAGTGTTATTACTATATGATAATATGGAATGGTTGAATACATAAACATAAGTAATATGTTATAGATTTAATTATTATGCATAGAAAAAATTAGAGGGTGATTCCATTTGACTTAATATCCATGTATGTGGTAATGTTCATCAATAACAAGAATCAACATTATACCTTTCTTAGTCTAAATTGTATGGATGAATTATGTGAATGTTATAAAATTTGAAGCCATGCGATAAAATGATCCTAGCTCAAGTCATGATGACATAAGAAGGTATCCCTAATTGATGGAATTAAGATTCACATGACTTTTATTTATGAAATAATGTCAAACATATTGCATTTTACTACTTTTGGAAAAAAAACCTAAAGATCAAGTCTTTTTGTTCATGTAATTATGTAAATTGTTGAATTCAGAAGCTTAATATGATGATTCTTCTATTCTTAATTAAATTATTTCTTATTTATATTGTTGTGAATTTTCATGGTGTTGACCTGTACACTTGGATAGAGTTTTAACTTACTTGCATGGTCATAGTGCAAATTATTTTATGCTAACTATAGGTATTCAATTAAGGATAAAAGTTGATACTGGTCCTTTTAGTAATTCCATAGTTTTGGTAATAAGATTTGAGTGTACTAATGTATGCTTAGTACACTATTACACACAAATCTACTTATTGATTTGGTTAAAGTAACTCCCTAACTGTGTCATTAGGAATTTTTAACCTTTTTCAAATACCTATGGTTTGTTTAACATCGTTATGGACTTGATCATGCTTTCTAAAACATCGTTTCATTTTGTTAGGTTTGTAATGGTGTTGAGTAACTCGATGTTGATTTTCAAAAAAAAAAATAGGTTGTTAAAAATGTTACATAATTGAATTTCATACCTTGAATTACCATAGGGAAATGAAGATGGATCTCTTATGTCATTTGTCCATGCACACATTTTGCTTAAGTTACATGTAAAAAATTACCACTTTACATCAAGTAATTAATGCCACACATGATCATTGCACTCATTTTATTTTTTTTGAAATTGATCTAAAATTTTAAAATTAAAATAGGAAAGGAACAAATAAATTTTATCTATATAAAATCAAATGCTTTTGTAATGTGAAAAACAAAGCTATTTTTCTAATTATTTTTATTGAAAACTTTTCTAACAATTTCTAGATATAGCTATCACTTATATGGGAGTTTTGTGAACCTTTCTTCTAATTTTCAATTAGTGAAGTATATAATATTTTACTCCAATGAGAATTACCTAAATGTTTTTATGAAATTACTCTAAATTGTTTCTCAAGATTCACTTTCACTATGAAAGTAATCTACAAACATTCTAATAAATGTCCCCTTTATGAGGTGATAAGTAGCATATTCCTAAAATCATTCTTCTCAAAATAAAAAAAGTTACAAACACCAAGTGTAATAAGATTGTATATAGCTGATTCCTATTTTAATTTTACATAAACCACATGTAAAAATCATAAAATATTACATTGAAAATCCCTATAGTAGGTTAGATGTAGTTAACTAGTCATGCCCCAAGTGTTGTATCATATAATTCTAAATTCCAAATATATACTTATAATAAATATGAGTGTTGTATAGATGTGTCATATGGTGGAGGAAATATAAAATATTGCAATGTTAATCATAAAAAATACTAATTTAGTGAGTATCAATGTCATATCGCATAGGAATGATAACATCAAGTAAGAGTCAATTAAAAATATGCTACTCTAATGTGTATAAATGTTGTATATATTTTTTTTCATATATGGCTAATATATGTGATCCATTCTCAATGAGGATGATGAGATGGAGTGGGTAGTAATGCCCCATAGTATATATAGTAGGAGAGATGGACCAATGTCCATATAATAATCATGCAACATAGATAACTATATGGTATTGTCCAAAGGTGGATTCATCCTCTAATGAGGATGATCAATGTTGAAGATAATGAGAAATAGACAGAGATGTGTCATGTGATAATACTATTTATGTGTCTATGTATATGTAGTTTTTTATGAATAAACAATGTATGCATGCTAGACGTAAGGGTGCTATGTTAAAATATATGACATTATAAGGATTATGGAGATTTATATGTGGGTATCATGACATAATAGGAAAATATATGTTTATAAAATATTAATAAGGTTCAAAGGTCAAATTAAGATAATAAGGGGAATTATGTCCTCATCTACATGGGATATGTAAAATGGATAATTCTTAAGGGCCATGCATGTATAACTCCCTTTCTTGCATCATATAATTCACGTACACTAATGTGTAAGATATAATCATGTATATAGGAAGTATGAAAAAAATAATGTACCAAGATGAAAATGGTGTTTTTGACATATGTGCCCACTAGTGTAGAGGAATGTGGATTTAAAAAATTGATATAGGATTATTAATGATCAAGAATAGTAAATTTGATGCATGTCCCCTAAAAATATGAAGATATGTGTATAAAGGTCTAATCATGAAATGCTTAATGTAGAGTCATGTGAAAAATTACTACATTACCCCAAAGTGATAAGATATTAATGAAAGGGTCAAAGGTGATAGGGATGAATAATTTTTCCTAGCATGTGTTATATATATATATATATATACACACACACACACACACACACACACACACACACACACACACACACACACACACACACACACACACACACACACACACACACACACACACACACACACACACACACACACACACACACACACACACACATTATGTGTGTGTGTGTGTGTGTGTGTGTGTGTGTGTGTGTGTGTGTGTGTGTGTGTGTGTGTGTGTGTGTGTGTGTGTGTGTGTGTGTGTGTGTGTGTGTGTGTGTGTGTGTAATAAAAGGACATGGGGTTATGTTTTTTTCAATAGTAATGAAAACTATATGTCAATCATAGAGTATGATCATATAAGAAGGTTAGGCATAACAAAAATTCATAGCCAAAATTTGAGTCATAATGATATGGTACCAATGTGAAATATATATTTGTAAATATAAATAACAATGTATGGGATGTAAATATACATGTAATAACCACATTTATAACCCATTTACACACTCCAAATGTAAATTATATCAAGATATGTATGATCTATTTAAATAATCCCTATACATAAAATGGTAATCTATAAATATGTCATTATGTAAAATATGTTCATATGAAGATTCCCCATCACATCTTATTTTTCCATTGACCATATGTGACCTATATATCCTAAATATTTTCCATTAAAAGTATACCATGATAAACATGTGTGGAATCATGAATATATATACCTCTATCATAGCTATATAACCATGATATGTATCATATGAACAAGATAAAAGTAAATAATTTTTTATTTTTGATATTTTACAAATTTAAAGTGATATGACACAAAAAGGTATGAACAATATGTAAAAATAATTATTCATTCATTAATAATATAAGTATTTTTGGCTGATGCTACTTGAAATTTTTGGGAGCACTTACTTTACATGTTTAAAATTATATTTGTATCACTAATTCCTTAATCATTGTTTGATGGTTATTTTGATTTAATAATTAAATATAATAAACACTAAATGGTTGAAATACTAATTTATATTACATAATATATAAAATTTTAATGTAAAACATAGTAAGTTACAGAAACATAAATGAACTCTAAATAATGAATTTGAATGAAATGTGCAAATCTGGCTCAAATCTAACTTATGCTAACTGTGTAGGTTGATAACTAATGTAGAAATAGATGAAAGGATAAGTGAAGTGTGTCATGATTAAAAATATAATCCTACAATGAATAGGGATAGAGTTGAGCTAGGAAAAATAGGGTCACATTGTGGCATTTTATTTTTTACTATGTCTATGTTTACATTGGTTGAATGATGTTTTTGTTTGAGTACATGTATCTGACACAGATGCACTGTTGATTGTATGAAGGTGTCAAATTTTTGTGCTTAAGTGCCTAGAATGTTGAAAACTTAGTTCGTGCACATAAATTAAATGAACATATAATTCAAAATGTGGGAATCATGCAAGGGGAATAGCTGAACTATCCTTAAAAACTCACATAATTTGAGTAATGGATATATATCCCAAAAAGACCTCAGGTTGATGTAGTTATCCCTCCTAGAGTGAGTGTGTGAATCTTGAAATTTTCACTATATGGATGCAAATATAAAATTTACTTGAATTATTGGCAATGAATGCCTTTGACTTACAATAAAATAACTTTAGAGTTGGCACATGACTATTGAAATAAATCAAAACTTAAATTAGAAATATGAGTGCTCTTTTTCTCAATGTGTAGTAACTTGTGTAAAGAGTGCTTGACAATTAATGGGCAATGACTTGAGTGGCCTTTATGTGTTTATATAGTGATACATTTGAATATTTATGTTAAAAAAATTATTAAAAGTGTGGGAGGGCCAATATGGGGCATCTCAAATTTGAAAATTAATCGTTAGTGTAGGAGATAAGGTTGCACTAGTGATAAGTCTAGGTTGCAGTCATGTATGACCTAGTGTGGTCTTATATCAAAATGATAAAGACCATTAGAACATGGTTAATAGTATTTTTAAAGTGGAATAGGGATGTTTGAATGATGTTTTTTAGTAATTACAAGACAATGAGAAGAATAGTGAAGGCTCTCATGGAAATTCTAAGTTATTATAATAGTGAATAGGTCAAGTGAGGTAAAAATATCAAGATTAAACATTTTAAAAAACTTAATAATCAAATTTTAGTGTCTAACCCCCTGCTTTTATTCTAATGATGAAATGAAATGAAATTACTAGAGTAAATGAGATATAAACCTAAAAGTGTATACACACTTTGTCTTTTGATGTGAGTCTTAATTGTGCAAGGTGTATCAATGAAAATCTACAACAATTCACTAAAATTAGGTACTGTTCATATTTGAAAACTAAAAAATATGAAATTCAAAATTTTAAATTTTAAATTTTAAATTTGAAAAGAGAGCAAGGAAAGAATAAAGTATGCAATCTTATTACCATGTAACTTTAAATTGGAGGAGAATGTGCCCCATTTTTTGGGCACATGGAAAAATCTTTAACCTATGGAAAATTGAGAACGATCAAGTCTCAAATATGAAAAATAGTGAAATATATTGAGTCAAAAATATTGTATGCTCTAACTATCATATAAATGTGTAGAGTAATCTTGTATATTAATTATAATAGAATATGGTATGGAACAACTAAATGTGGATCACTATAGTAGAATCACTAAATGTTTCTCATTATAGTGTAACCATATATGTTTAATATCGCTATAGTCTAACATGTGCCACTTGAAAAATGAGATGAATCACACCATTGTAGATGAATCTAGATTTTATTGAAAACTTTTATACTTTTGAGACTTTTAAACTTTTAAAAAGTGATATTTGATAATTACAATGTAGTAACATTGAACATTAATGAATATATTTCCCCCTATATCTATATTTTTTTGATATATGATTCCATTTTATCTTAAAATTATTTTAAACCTATAACTTATAATTTTAAGAAAGAGTACACATGTCTGCCATATGCCTCCATAATCTAAAAAATTTCAACCATATTTTAGTTTTGAAAAATTTATACTATCATAAGTCTTAAATTGGTAGATAATAAGGTATTTAATTCTCAAGACAATCCCATTGTGATTCCCCCATTTTGTTATGAGATATATGGCCTGCAAGTTACTAATATTAAAACATAAATTGAATAATATGTGAAATATATAATCATGTGGTAGTATGTAAACCTTTAAAATGTATTACATCATAGTATTGAATATTTTATGGAATTGTATATAAAACATGTCTTAGATAGATATAACATTGAGATACTAAGAAACATGTACATGATATGTATCATGGCACAAGTTAAAACTATAAAATAGAATAAATGCATGATATGAATCATCACACCATAGTATCAAGTAATGAACATATGATTAAAGCCACATAATTTGCATATAATGCCACACATAAGGCCCAAAGGCCACATACAAGGGACATGTGAATGTCACAAAAAAAGGCCAAGGGCCACACTCAAATTGCATGATGATTCCATATAAGCAAGAACATGTATATGTTGCACACACAATATCAAGGGCCACACAGAATAAACAAGTTATAACTTATCATGTAGTAAAGTAATAATTTGAATAGAATCATAGAGTAAATTATTATTCTTATCAAGTAGTAAAGTAATAATTTTAATAGAATCATAGAGTAAATGAGACTAATATACGTCAACAATATGTCTTAATGTCATTGTTATCAAATAGTATATCTATGTAACATAATTTAAAGTATGAGTGAATATCAAGACACTTTTATGATATATAACTCAAAATGGGAGAAAATTTGTGAATAGAGACAACCCATGGAAATGCCCCTATCTTAGTAAGGTTGTTGGGTAAAAAGGGAAGATTGACATCAAATAACCATGTAATAGGGTGTTTTGTATCATACTCACATAACCTATGAAATGCAATGTGTATTTAAAAATAAATGAAATATGTTATATAATTAACGTGAAATAAATAACATTAGTAAAGAGGTGAACTAGAAACACTTGATTTTTGAAAATTTGAAAATATTTTGATTTTTTTGAATATTAACATACATGAGTTTTTTATATATTTTTTAAATATATGATTTTTTTTTGTGAATTTTTGAAACTTTATAATCTAAAAGAGTTGAAAATTACTAAATTTCAAGTCTTATAAAATAAAATAAATGTGATTAATTTAAACAATCCACAACAATGTGCTAAAACATAGTGTGACAAGAAGGAAGGTAAGGAAAATGCATCCAATGTACATGTAAAAGAGTCATAGAAATGTAGGATAAATGATAATATATATTATATTGTACATGTCCCTAGTGGTAAATAATATATATGTTCTCATGTAGTGTGTAAAATTAGGAAGATGTGATCATGTAAGTGCAATGGAATCTATAGCATGATAGATATTCCATAGTAATCAAGTGAAGTGTCATAAATAATGTACATTGAAATAATTGTAAGATAGTTGTTTTATATTTCTCAAATCAATTTAAAAGTTAAGGGAAAGTTCCCAAAGTGAATATAAGTCTAGTGGCTAGAAGAATGCTCAGATAAGGGATATACAAAGTAGTAATAAATTAAATGGAAGTAATATATGTATAAAGGAAATATGTAAATAACTAATCAAGATAATTAGCCCAACCAATGAGTTGGAAGGAAGTAGAAGGTTCTGTCTAACCAATAATATCATCAAGAGAATGCATATATGTATACCCAATTATATGGAATGGATAAGTGACTTCTTGTGAAGAGGAAGTGACAACTATAGATGCCTCTAAATTTGACTATGAATTGTATTATATAATACAACCATTTAAATTATTGATCATATATCCATGTAAACATATATCCTCATGTGTAATATGATGAGATGCAACTATATGTACCTATGGTGAAGGATTATGAATAATCTATAATGCCTTAGGAGATAAAGACATCTTTTTAGGTGCCACTTTATGGTTCAGAGAATGGACCATGATATTTGGAAATAATTTATTATGCTCATGTGTAATTATTTCATGATCATAAATAGATGGAGAAACTAATTCTATAATATGCTTATGAATAGATGGAGAAACTGATTCTGTAGTATGCTTTTGGATATGTAGATCATGCTCTTGAATACTTATATAAACTATTCATTACCATGTTTCTCAATGTATGTGAAAATCAACTTATCTATAGGAGGCTTAAATATCATTGGTTCTAAAGGATATTCATATTGAATTCTTGGAATTTTGACCATTTGGTGACCAAGAATATATTTGATCCATTTATGCACTGCATAAGGTACTTCTCTAATATTTTATATCCAAGGGCATCCTTATATCATATCAAAGATCCATGTGCTTGGTAGAACTCATGATGGAATGATAATTATAAGTGGTGTCATTTGTAAAGGTTATACTA
This sequence comes from Torreya grandis, assembly GCA_037957365.1. NCBI lineage: Eukaryota > Viridiplantae > Streptophyta > Pinopsida > Cupressales > Taxaceae > Torreya > Torreya grandis. The sequence goes on along the minus strand of JARHVA010002161.1, from coordinate 86,016 downwards.
TATGCCCAAGAGTATTTTATATATGACCATCAAAAACTTTGAAAAATATAGAAGTATCATGTAAATCTTTATCTAAATAACCAAGAGAGTGAAGGAATGTTATGGTGCATGCATTTTTTCATGATCCATTCTCTATCATAACACTATGTATAGATTACTTGTCAACATATGCTTGAATAAAGATTGCATGTATATTTTAATCATCATCAAAAACTTTAATATAATCAAATGTAATCATAAGCTGTGATGTTTGGTTACTTATATATGTACCAATGATGTTATCAAGTGGATGAGCATATGTATAAGGATGAGGTTGAACATTATATGCATAATGTACTTTATAATTAGGATTGTTTGTTGCTTCATGATTTTGAAAAGGATCTTTGAACATTTTTAGCTTTGAAGTTTCATTTGATTATAGCTTAACCTCTTCATTAGGTATGCTAATATCAACAATATTCTCATCAACGAGACATTTAATATTGTGATTGAGCTTAAAACATTTGTTAATGGAATGTACAATACATTGATGGTAGTCCAAATATGTATTGATATTAAAACTTTTAGATTTTGGTTTATACATGTATACTACCAATGGTGGAGGAAGAGACTGATATTTCATTGAAGTATCTTTTGAAATAATACATGAGGAGATGATGGTAACATTGATCATTTCCTTCTTAGTGGAACTTATAATTGAATATTTCATATTGGTTGTGAGATAACATTAATTTTAATCTTAGCTTTGTTCTTGCTTTCATTAGGTTTTGTCTTATAATTTCTCTCAATTTGAAACTTAGAATTTTAAGTATAAGGATCATTTTAAGTATATTTGAGATTTTTCAAATTAAGAAATTTAATCTCACACTCTTTTAATGTATATCATAAATCATCAAAATAATTGAAATTATCAAACATAATTGAATATTAGATTGGAGATAGAAAATTTTGAGTTAATACATCTTGGATCTCATTATTAGCCATTTGATTTGTTATTTTTTCTAGCATAGTATTATATCTTAGAACATATTCATTGATTATTTTATTGAACCCTTATTTTAGCTTTGTAATTTGAGTATATGATAGATTTTCACCAATGATGATAGACAAGTGGGTTACAAATTGATTTTCTAATAAATTGAAAGCCTTTACTGATTGAATAGGAATATCATGAAACCTTGTAAGAGAATATTATTTGAGATATCTTGGAAAGAGTTTTCTCAAAAATATGTCATTACATGCATAGTATAAAAAATATGCATGCAAGTGTTGTTCAGGATCACCTTTACCTTCATATAAGATAAGCTTAGGACCCACAAATTTCACTGGTAATGTATAAGATGAAATTTTATGTGCCAAAGGGTTATGTAATAAGGAACATGAGTCCATTGAGGGGATAGTATGAGAAATATTTTACTCAATTTGAGATAACTTAACTTGTAAGATAATAACTATATGCTCAAGAGTAGTATTTTTATAGATTAATGGAGTATAATTAGCTGCATGGGCATGGATATCAATTGGAATCCAACTGATGTTCCCAAGCCAAGGGATGATGTTCCAGAAGTAACTAGAGGTATAGAAATAGAAGTGGAAACATTAGGAAAATTACTTTGGGGACCTTTCTTTTATTCATATCTAGAAACATATTAGAGTGATTCAATATTTTTTAGATGTTCATAAAGATATTCCATAAATTTTTCTTTATCTATCTCACCATAATTTTCCTAAGTATCAGATTGTCCATAATGTTCATATTAATTCCCAAAATTACATTAAAGAAATTGATCCCTTGTCAAGTGTAAATGCCTAAGTCTAGCTCGAGTCGAGTATCAAAGCCTAAGTCCTTAGCCATATTTTTGTTTTCTAGTGTTCTTTTGAAAGGTCAAGTTCATGTTAAATTGGCTAAGTGTTATTTGGTCTTTACTTAGTATGTATAAAGTCCTATTTTTATTGTGCAAAGTGTTTTACAAATTTTTTGAAAGAATTACATTTTTTTGAGAAAAGTGTAAAGTTAAAATTCTTCAAGAAAATTGTAGGGCTCATTTATTTCATGGAAATTATTTCAAAAAATTTATCTGAGACAATTATCCTAAAAAAGAAAAGTTTGAAATATCTCATATGCTTCGATGAAATTATTTTAGATAAAAAGTCCAAAATAATTATCTCGATAAAATGCCCAAAAGGATTATTGTGGAGTAGAAATGCTAAAGACCAATTACTATAGAGGAATTGCCTAAATAGGATGCTCAAGACCAAAAGGCTCAATAAACAAAGTCCCCAAAGAAATTTGCCTAAATTATAGGTATGATGGTCTCATAGACATCTTTTAATAGGCATGTAGATGTTAATTTTAAGGCACAACTAATAGTCATTGGGATTTAAATGTTCTAGAATGGTTACATGAGCATCAAATTTAGGCCTCATGAAGTAGCCATTTGATTTTAAATGGAGGTAAATATACAACTCATGTTTGCTTGGGTGAGGATGATCTAACGGCAAGCGAGGATTTAAAAATTCAAAGACCCTATAAGAGAATGTGAGATTGACAAGTGTCAAGATCTCAAGAAAGCAACAATAGATCTTATGGTGAATAGAATAAGTCAAAATGTTAAAAACCATAAGGTGCTACCATGTGATGTGATGGCACTAAAGCAATAAAGACTATTTGCAAGGTACGAAAGAGTCCTATGGGGTTGCTAAGTGGTATATACTTGGGACCAAGTATAGTAAGTGTCCAGTAATGTTCCACCCCTCATATCATGATCTAATGGAGCATGTTTTCTTACCTTAGCCAAATCTAATGGTGCATACCCAAGGTTGAAAAGACAAGGATCCTATGGATAAACATAAAGATGATAAGTGATATAACTACATTCCATGAATTAGATCTTGATCATCTCATGTAAGATTAGTGGCTCACATTTTCTTAGGTAGAGATGATCCAATTGTGTGAGTCAAGATGGACTTTTCAAAGGGCTTGAATTGCATTGGGAAGTGATAAGTGTCTAGATTGGAGCCAATTAATCGACTTAGTCACTCTTAGACCCCATAAATGCCCAATTGGATCTAATTTGGCATGCCAAGTGTTAGTATATGGAAAACTTTGTCTTAGAAGCTAAAATTCATGGTTTTTCATGGACATGGTAATGATTCAAAGCATAGAACAAGGTCTAACTTCTAGTCCAATACATTTTACCAAATGGCCATGGATCTTTTCTATTTTCATCAAAGCTAATGGGATTTCCTTAGCATGCACAAAAGGGAGGATTTTTGTCTAAAAGCTTCCTTGATTTGAAAATTAATTAGCAAAAGAGCATCTTCAGATGGTTACACATGAGGATAAATTATGTTTGGCTCTTCAAATGATTTCCTCCCTCCATCTATCTAGGTAAGCAGTCAAAAGCATCTCCAAGTGGTTACATATGATAACAAATTATTGTTCAAGCCTCCACCATGAGTTTCACCATCCTAATCATGAAATCATTAGCATCTTCAATTAAAATATCAAAGGCTTGATGAAAATATTCATCATTCCTTGTAAAGTCAGTTGCAACAATGATTATTTTATTGTAAGTGGATGAGGATCTCAGGTATGGTAAAGGGCATATTCTAGCTAGAAGTATCTTGGTAGACTTAGAGGCTTTTTCTATAATTTTGTAAATTAAAACCCATATTCCCAAATTTAAAAATGTATAAATAGAGGGCTTCTCCTGTATTCATGGGGGTTGTTGTGTTTTTGGGTCTTTGTTTTCTTTCTATGTATAGGCTCTTCAAAATTTTGGGATCACTTCTATGTGTATTTTCCCTCTCTTGCTAAGGTGGTTGTAACTGTATAGCCTTTAGCAAGATTTGAGAGCATGTTTATATGTCTTCCCTATCCACCATGGTTGTCCCCATGGTAGCATTTTAAAAAATAAATGTGTGTAATATTTTCTTGCAAAGTTGATGAAAATGCTTGTAGTTTTCCACTAATTTATATTGATAAAGTGCAGCAATATGTTTTACAAATTCTATTGATTGGAAATTTAGGTTTATACTCTTTACTAGTTGTCATTTTGAGCATACATTTATATTATAAACCCTTTCTACATTATTTTAGGATATGTTGTGTTAGGGCACCCTAGGCTTATGGATTTGATAGGAAAAATCATGTGAGATTCTAGTTTCAATGTATTCTCTAAGATTTCAAAGACCATTTGGGTATTTGCATTTCATTGGCACCAATAAGTACAAATTACTCATGGTAGTTCCATTAGCTTGCATTTAAGTTTTTAGCATCTTTATAATAAGTGATGTCATGAATGTTGAAAGAATCCTTGCTGATTGAAATCCACCAACACACTACCCCCCTCCTTTATATAATCATCTAAATCATCTTACCCTATTCTAACATATAATTAATACAACCTTTTCATATCTTACATTTTATTTTCTAGTAGATGCACAAGATATTACATACTTAACATGTGTCTATGTTTTGTGATTTAAATCCTAGAATTGCAATCTTTTATTCAACCCCTTAATTTTTGAAAATTCTTTAGAATGAAGGTTGAAATCACTTTAAAATATGAATTCATTAGCTTATATATGACATAGTGCATTTTTTCATTCTATGTGACAACCCTTCTCAGGTAGAGTGAATGAGTTTGGTTGTGCCCTGGTCATATCTATGCCTTCTTTGTGTTGAAAATCTCCATGGAGGTTGAATTTAAGAATGTATCCATGTGATCAACCTACCTCATAGGTCCTCTCACCTTCATTTAGGAAGAGCCAAAAGTAGTAGGGAGTTGACCATACCCTTTGTAGGTGCCTCTCAGTCATTTTATGCATTCAGTCTAATCTTGATACTAAACCCATCCTTAGCTACAATGACATGCTAGTGGGTTTTTCATCATTGCTTGCCATTTTCTCTCAAGTTTGAAAGGCTGAGTGTATGAGGTGTATAACTAGGAACTAACACTCAATCTACCACCTTTACTAGGGACTAAATTGAATTCTAGGTCACTTGTGTTGCTGGGGACTCTTGTAGAGAGCTGTAAGTAATTTTTTTGGAAGTTCTCTACCTATTTGTGTTATATAGACTATCTTTGGTGAATAAACATCTCTTCTAGAACCATTTTTAGGGACATAAAATACACGTGTTACTAGGTACTCTTGCAGAGAGTTATAAATAGTTCAAGTTTGAAAAGTTCTTTACCACTATATTTGCTACAAGTAATCTCAAAAATGTTTTTAGATAAGTTTGTTTATATTCTTTCATGTGTTTGAAAGTTAGGTTTATTTGAGCTTGTTTTTTCTATCTTCGTCATCAACATTGCTTCACTCCGTTAGGGATGTGCTAGGAATTAAGAGATTTGATAACTAACATATGCTAAATTTATTGTAAAGAGCTGGAAATTTGTCATGTTTTGAGGTGATTTTCATTATTTGAATATGAATCTAAAAGTTTCATTATCTTTGATTTCATACATCATCACTAATTTTTGTAAGATATGGTTTTAGTATGTATAAATACAAGTCTGTGAATGGTTATATTCTATAAGTTTACTTCTAGTGGTGACTCCAAAAAATCATCTAGTTTCAAAGAAAGATCAATGCTCACTTCAAATATTTTTAACTTTAAGAGTTATTTTGCTTTAAAATATGGAAATACTGAGGTCATCTTTCAAAGATAACTCATCTAAGAAAATTTTTTCACCCATAAGTGCTCATTAGAAAATAAGTAGACAAGTTTGGAGGCCTGTTAAAAAGCATAGTGCATCTACAAAGGATTATTTGGGCTATCAAGATTCTAGTAAGTCTAACATTTTATTTGTTGAAATTATTACTAAAGATTATCATAATTATTATGACTATTTAAAATAATATAGTCCAATTTATTATCTAGCTCCTTCTCTACCAGTTGAATCCCCTCCTAAGTTTGATCTTGCAAGTCCACCTCATTCACCCCCTCACATTCCTTTGCCATTTTTTCCTGAACCTACCATTAAACCAATCATGAGAGATAGGGATCAAGGTGAAAATGAGAATCTTGCATTTAGAATTACCAAATTTAGGCATATTAATTTTGATGACATGGAAGGTTGTTTTAATGAAGTCTCAAATGAAGTAAAGAAATGCCTTCCAAAGTTTTAGGGGAATAATGTAGTGAGTGGTGATCAGCACCTAAGGTATTTTCATAATATTATTGAGGATTATGAGGTTGAGCATGAATATGTGTGCATTAAGTTGTTAATGCACACACTGGAGGAAGATGCTCATGAATGGTTCAATTCTCTTCCCAATGGATGCATTGATTTGTGGGAAGAAATGAAGAACATTTTAGAATTTACTATGGTGATACAATTGATCTGAGGATATTTTTTATTGAGTTTAAAAACATAAATAATAATCCTAATGAGTATGTGCAAGACTTCAATACATGATTCAAAAAATCTATGATGTGGCTACCTAAAACATCAGGCCCAGTGATACAACATGCTTGATAAAATATTGTGATGCCTTTGACAAGCAGGCTACATACTATTTAAGGGATAAGGCTCCCATAAACCTATGTTTGGAATTCAATATGGCCATCCAAATTGATAATAGCATAAAGGCTATGGGAAATCCCATAAACAAGTAGGATGATGTGAAATTGGTCAATTTGGAAAAGACACAATCCACAAAGACAACCAACCTTGAGGATACTATTAAAACTTTGGCCCCTATTGTCAAATAAATGTTATACAAGTTGGATAGAGCTGAAAAGGGGATCCCTCATGTGTCTACCTATCAAAAAAGGGATCCAAATCTAAATCAAGCATAAGGAAGGCCTGATTTCCACTATCAAGATAATGATAGAGGAAAGAGGCTTATACGTGAAGAAAGAATAGATAGAAACTAGAATAGAGGGTCTAAAAAAGAAGTACCTAATCTATTAAATGCCAAGGTGAATGTTTTAGGTTATGACATTGATATTGATTGGTGTGACAAGTGCTTTCTTCCATATCATCCATGTAATATAGATGAAATAATTGATGAAAATATAGATGAACCTGAGTTGTGTCATCTAAAGATGAGATTTTGATATTCAATTATCAAAGTATCTAAATAAAGATGTCTACCTCCACAAAATTGCTAAGTACTACTAATTTTAATCAGTTTTGGAGTGTAATCAAAAGAGTAAGTGTCCCAACTTGTGAATTTGTTTGTGATATTAATATAAAATAATCATATGAATTGCCCATTAATGATTTTAATTTTTTAAGGTAATTTATGATTAAAAAATATGATGGGGGAACTCTATCGGTTGAGGACATGCAGTTGATGATTAATGCAACAAGTGCCCAATAGAAATAATATTACTTGAGAAGAAAGTATCAAACTACTCCTCAAGACATTACCCCTACAAATATAAAGGTAAAGGATGCAAGTGAGGAAGCTAAGAAAAATACAGTAGTCTCAAATTATTCCAAAATAACATCCATTTCCCAAGATGATAAGCTTATAGGTCATCTTGCTAAGAATAAAGTACCTTTGTTATCCATTATTCCTAAGGGTGCAAAACAAAATCCACCTTTGAAGGTTGCTATTAGATATGCAAATTTATCCCAACCTACTCCACTTTAGACATTAAGTGATTTTATCCTAGATGAAGGTTTTGTTACACTTCCACCAAATACTCTTCTTCCTCAATATATCATATGTGATATGGCCCAAGTGTTGTGCCAACTAAAAATGATTCTGCCATTTGTTGAATTACTATGAATATGTAAACATAGGAAGATAGCATTTGAGTACTTGTAATTTGGTGAGAAGTTAGTTGTAAATAAAATTGAGTTACCCCAAACACCCTCAAAAAGTGATGAAGAATTAGAAGAGATTATTTAACCTACTCTAGAAGTCTATTTGGGGATTGCATTGGTATAAAGTCAGTTGAATATGGATCCATTTTATATAACCCTATTGATTAATGGTTTGATTGTTCATATCTACATTTTTGATTTTGGTGATTTTTGTAATGTGATGCCTTTGGGTGTCCTAAATGAGCTCAGAGTTAATATTACATCAGATTTTGGAAAGTGTTATGCCATGTAATCATGATAATTTCTAGTTGTTGAACAAGTCAAGGAGTTGGTAGTGCAGTTAGTAGTGCATCTAGGTAAGTATTTGAATATGAATGTGGTGGTTGTAGACCACCCACCTAAGTGGGGGATGTTTTTGTCATTTAAATGGGCTGTTAGCATGGTTGGAAGTGTACAAATGGAATTGTATTATGCTAGCATTACATTGGAAGGTAATATGGTCAAACTTTATAGAAATCTAAAGATGCTACATATAATTAAAGATTTGAAACATGCTCTCAATGAAGTGTTATACATGGATGTTGACTTGGTAACTTTATTGGGAATGTTGATGTTAATGAACAACCTACTACTCTTAATGTTGAATCTAAAAATGAATTATTAGTTTGGAAGATGTGTTTTGATGGGGCATGATCTAATCTTAGAAATGGAGCTAAGGTTGTATTATATGCCCCCAATTGTAAGTGCTTTAATTTTTATTTTAGGTTGTCCTTTGAGTGTACTAATAATGTTGTTGAGTATGATCCACTCTTAATTATTCCACTAATTTCTCTTAAACTTAGAATTAAAAGATTGATTATCAAGGGTGATTATGAGCTAGTGGTAAAGCAAGTTCATAATGCTTATGCCACCAAAAATAAAAGGTTGAAACAATATTATAATTTCTTTTGGGATTTACTTGAATTCTTTGATGCATTCAACATTTGTTATCATGATATAATTTTCAATGAAAAAGCTAAAAAACTTGCAAGGTTAGGTGTTTAATTTGATATTGCAAATACAAGCCCTCATTGTTAGTATTAGGTGGAGGTGCTTATTAGGCCTTCATTCCTAGACAATGTTCATCATTAGTAGGTGTCTGATGATAATGATCAGATCAAAAGGTTTCTAAATTATGAATTGTATTTCCATGATCATATCATAGACTTGGAATCTATGGTTCATGTTTTTGATGGAAAAGAAACCTTGTTTGGTAAGGACATTATCCAACTCAAGACAAACGCTCTCCCTAGAGGATTGGTAATTTTAGAATAATTTGTTAGAAATATTGTCATTGATGTCAAAGGTCTAACATTATTGGTGAAAAAGGCCCCATTGCATTTAATGGTGTTTTTAATATTCATATCTTGACTAATATGTGTTAATATTTATTTAATATTAATGAATATATTTTTGGTTGCATATAAGTCAAAAGAGTACCCATGGAGAAGTCAAAGAGTCATAGGGTAAAAGATGAAAGAGGAATGGGATGCATTTTATCATGAAGAGTCATCTTAAGGAATCCCAAGAGTCACCATGTGAAGACAAAAGAGGTATGGCATATTTTTCCATGAAGGGACACTTTGAGGAATATGAAAATTCACCTAGGTAAAGACAAAAGAGGAAAGGACACTTTTGCTTATGAAGGGTCACCATATGACTTTTCAAATTCAAGGATACAAAGGGTCATGCAAGTTTGGGGCCATTTTCCATGAGGGTTGAAGGGTCACAAAATGTGAATGCCAAAGGCCATTTGGAAAGCTATAAATAAAGGCTTGAGAAGCCATTTGTAATATGCAAGAAAGTGCATGGTTTGTATTTATTTTCAAAGAGAGAAAATCAAGAGATATTATAGAGTTTTATCATTTGTTGAGTAAGCAACATTGAGAGATAGTTGTGTTTTATACACAAGAGGGGTTGGTGCTCTTATGGGTTGATGCTCATGAATTTTATAAGAGGTTGGTTCTCTTGTGGGTTGGTTCTCACAAATAGTTGTTGTGTTGGTGCTTTACAAAGGGGTTGGTGCTTGTGAACTTTGTATTTTGAGTTGGTGTTCATTCATATAATTGAGATTATTTTTCATGGTTTTTCCCACTTTGGGTTTCCATGTAAAAATTTAGTCTCTCTCTCTCTCTCTCACACACACACACACACACACACATGTGGTGCAAATTATTATTTTAGTTTTGTTTCATCTCTTAAATGTATGATTGAGTGGTTAAAGAAAATAAATAAGATTAAATAAAATATATATAATATACCGATTGATCCCCCTCTCATTATATTTCATGCTTAACAATTGGTATCAAAGTAGGTTCCTTTTGAAAAAGTTTTACAACATGAAGGAAGATTAGGAAAGCATGATGGTTGGATCACATGAAGGATTTTATACAAACAAGGCACCTTTGTTTGATGGGATGAATTATGTTTTTTGGAGCATAAGGATGAAGACTTATTTGATGACCCTTGGATTTGACATATGGCAAGCAGTGGTGGAGGAATATGAAGAGCTACAGACACTTGTAATTACTCCAGTAGAAAAGAAGGCAAGTGAAAATAATGCTAAAGCTTTAAATGCTATTTTATGTGGTTTATGTGAATCAAAATTTGTTAAAGTTATGAAATTTAAATCTACTCATGAAACTTGGGTAAAACTTGAGAATATTTACAAAGGTGATGGAAAGGTTCAACAAGCTATGCTTCAAATTTTTAGAAGATAGTTTGAGAGTTTGAATATGGAAGAAGAAGAAGAAAATATATCAAGTTATCTATTGCAAGTTGATCAAATAGTCAATTAGATTCAAGGTCTTGGAGAAAATTTAGAAGAGTCGATTGTGGTTCAAAAGGTTTTGAGGTCTCTACCATTGAGATATGATGTGAAAGTTTTGGCAATTGAAGAGATGAAGAATTTAGCCAAGCTAAAGATGGATGAGCTTCATGGTATTCTTACGTCATATGAGATGTGAAATGAATAAGATAAGCCTTCAAAGAGAGAAGTGGCTTTCAAGACATCAAAGAAAGAGAAGGCTAAAATTCAAGAATCAAGTGATAATTCTAGTGATGATGAAGATGATAATGGAGCTTTATTCATTCGCAAGTTGAAAAAGGGCACAGGTAAATATAAAGGAAAATTACCTTTTAAAATTTTTAATTATAGAAAGATTGGACATTTTGTAGCTAAATGTCCAAATAAGGGTAATGATGACAATGAAGAAGGAAAGTATACATATAAGAAGAATTTTAAAGGCAAATTCAAGAAAGGATTCGAGAAGAAGAGTTTGTATTCTAAAGATCCTAACTCAGCTGAAGATAGTGGAGTCAGTGACTCAGAAGAAGATATTATATTCATGGCCAAACATGAAGATACCTCCACAAGCAAAAGTATAGATAATCAATAAGAAGAATAGGATGAAGATGAAGTGAATCTAGAAAGAGAACTCATTTGTGCCTTAGAAGAGTTAAAATCTATTGAAAAGAAGAATCAAAGATTAAAGCTCCATATCAAGAAAAATGAAACGAGTCAAAAGAAATAATTGAAAATCTATAGGCACACTTTGAAAAAGCCAAAAAGAATGAAGAAGATCTAAAGACATAGTTGAAAATAGTAAGTAAATAATGTGAAAGGTATGTTATTGAAATTGCTTCTTTAAAAACAGATCTTGAGAAAACAAATAAATCAATCAATGATAGAGCAGCTAGTGATTCAAAATTTGAGAATAACACTAACATGTTGAATAAGATATAATAAAATCAAAGATCAATGTCATATAAGATAGATATTAGATTTGGAAAAGAGAAAGAGGAGGTCACTACTTTCATAGATAAGGAAAAAGGAAAGAGCTCTACTGAATCTCTTAAAAAATAATAAATAAAAAGGGAAGAAGTTAAGAATATAGAGGACATCTCAAACAAAGAAGGTTGGAAGGAATAGAGCTACAAAATGCAATCAATTTATAGATACACAAAAATGTCCTATTTTTATGGTTACTATTTTTATTGTAATGGATATGGTCATAATAAATAAGAATGTTGAAAAAGAACTAATAGTTTTAGAAATAAGGAGAAGGAAAGTCATGCAGAGTCAAGCAGAAGCCACAACTCTTTTGCTCCTCTATTAGGCTTTAATGAAGAGGCCATAATATGTTACAAGTGAAACAACTTTTGAAACATATCTCAGTACTATAGAAGCATGTTCGAGTCAATCAAGAAGGATCGTAGTTTCAAGGCTCCATTCATCAAGAGGAAAGTTTAAATAGGTTCATGGCAAAAGAAACAACTTAAAAAATCTATGTTGGTGCAGACTGGTTTGCATGCAAGAAATGAAGAAAATCCATGGTTCATTGATAGTGGATGTTCAAGGCACATGATAGGAGATACGATTAAGTTCATATCCTTGAAAAAGATCAATGGTGACACAATGTAATTTGGAGACAATACTACTACCAAAATTGATGGAAAAGGTACACTAAATTTGGATAATGGTAGAACTAAACCTAAAAATGTTTTATATATAAAAGGTATTAAGCATAATCTTCTGAGTGTAATTCAAATGTGTGATCAGGGTCACACACTAAATTTTTATGTAGAAAGTTGTGAAATTAGAAGAAAATATTTAGATATGTTAGTTACAGATGCTCAAAGAATAGGCAATAATTTATATATGCTATCAAACATCAAAGGTCAAAGATGTTGTTTGAGTCAGATTGAAGAAAGTTGGCTATGGCACAGAAAAATAGGGCACATAAATTTTGATAATCTTGTCAACATCATCAAGAAGCAAGTAGTCAAAAATCTTTCAAAGATTACAAAGCCATCCAACACACTTTGTGAACATTGTCAGCATGGAAAGTAGGCTAGAAGGTGGTTCAAAACAAAAGAGTACTCGACTACTCAGATGCTAGAGCTTGTTAACATTGATCTATGTAGACTTATGAGAACTCAAATTACTCAAGGTGAGAAGTATTTTATGTTGCTTATTGATGATTTTTTATGTATGACTTGGGTAATGTTTTTAAAGAAAAAATCAGAAGCTTTCAGACAATTCAAAGAAATAGTTGAAAATGAAACCAATTTAAAGATTAAGTTTCTAAGATCAAATCAAAGAGGATAATTTATGTCAGATCAATTTATTGATTTTTGTGAAGATCATGGAATAAAGAGACATTATTCAACATCCATAACTCCACAACAAAATGGAGTAGTTGAATGGAAAAATAGAACAGTTTAGGAGATGGTGAGGACAATGCTAAATGAATCCAAGATAGCAGATAAATACTAGAGAGAGGTAGTTGCTACAGCAGTACAAATTTAGAATATAGCATTATTGAGAGTCAATAGTGTCAAGACTCTTTATGAGCTATGAAACGACAAACCAACAATAGTTGATTATTTCAAAGTTTTTGGTAACAGATGCTTCATAAAGAGAATTGATGAAAAACTTGATAAGTTTGAATCTAGAGTAGATGAAGGTATATTTTTTGGTTATTCTTGCAAAAGTAAAGATTATAAATGTTATAAAAAAAGAACCAAGATTTTTTTTGAAAGTGCAAGTGTCAAGATAAAAGAAGATGGAGCATAAAGAATCAGTGATCCAATAGACATTCCTAAAATCATTGAAGAGGAAGGTTTTGAAGAATCAGATAAAGATGAGAAGAAGGAGAAAAAGGAAACCAAAACTCCATCCAAATATGTTTAGAGAAATCATAATGAAAATGACATCATTAGGGACATAAATGAAGGAATCTACACCTGAAGAATGATGGTAAATAAATTTGAGTAAGTTAATTTCTCTTTGTTATCCAAAATTTATCCTAGAAATTTTTCAAAAGCTAGACATGATAAGCATTGGGTTAAGGCTATGGATGAAGAATTAAATCAGATAGAAAAGAATGATAATTGGGAATTAGTGCCTAGACCAAAAGATCACAATGTGATAGGAACAAAATGGGTTTATAGAAATAAGTTGAAAATTTTTGAGAAGTGACAAGAAATAAAGTGAGATTAGTATGTAAAGGATATGCTCAGATTGAGGGAACAGATTTTCAAGGAAATTTTGCACCAGTGGCAAGGTTAGAGGCTATTAGAATGTTTCTTGCATATGCAGTGTTTAAAAATCTAAAAGTGTTTTAGATGGATGTCAAATATACCTTATTAAACAAGAATATTGAAGAAGAGGTCTACATTGAGTAGCCTGAGGGATTTATTCTCTCAAATATTAGTAACCATGTATGCAGATTGAAGAAAATATTGTATGGATTGAAACAAGCTCCCAGAGCTTGGTATGCAAGACTTGATAAGTACCTACACAATCAAGGTTTCAAGAGAGGATTTACTAATAATAATCTCTACATCAAAATATAAGGTGAGCATCAATTTATTGTTTTGGTATATATTGATGATATCATTTTTGGAAGAAATATTGAAAAGATGACAAAAAAAATTTATGATAGAATGCAAAAAGAATTTGAGATGTCTATGCTTGGAGAATTGTCATTTTTCTTAGGATTGAAAATATTTTAGTCAAATAAAGTTATTTTCATATCTCAAAGTAAATATGCCAAGGAAATCTTGAATAAATTTGGTTTTGAGGATTGTGTACCAGTTGGCGCACTAATGTGTATAGAAAATAAGGTGAGCAAGGATGAAGATTCACCTGTTATAGATCAATATTTGTATAGATCTATGATTGGTAGTATTTTATATTAGACAACATTAAGACTAGACATCATGCATGTAGTAGGTATGGTTGCAAGATATCAGTCATATCCAAAAAATAGTCATGTTCAGTTGGTGAAGAGAATATTTAGATATATCAAAGGGACATTGGATTACAGATTATGGTATCCCACAAGTAGAGATTTCACTTTGGTTGCTTATACAGATTTAGATTGGGTAGAGTGCTTGTATGATAGAAAGAGTACAAGTTGAGGAGCTTTCATCCTTGGTGATAGATTAGTATCATGGTTAAACAAGAAGTAGAATTCAATATCACTTTCTACAGCTGAAGTAGAATATATTACAACAGTATTGTGTTATACTCAAGTGTTTTGGATGAAGTAAACTTTGGAAGATATCAAGGTAAAGTATTATGAGCCTATTTATATTTTTTGTGATAACACAAGTGCTATAAATATTTTGAAGAATCTAGTGATGCATTCAAGAATAAAACATATTCCCATTAGATATCACTTTTTGAGAGAGCAAGTTGCAAATCAATAGGTTAAGATGGAGTATATCAGTACTACAAATTAGATTATAGATATTTTCATAAAGGCACTACTAAAAGACACATTTGAGTATCTGTGAGAGAAGTTGGGAGTAATTTCTTTTACTTCCTACCATTGAGTTTTAGTTTCAGTTTAGGGGGAGCTAAGTGTTAGCTCTAGGTAGGCCTTTTGCCATTGATGTCAAAGGAGGAGAATAATAGGTATAGGTACAGGTGCATAAACAAGTATAGAGATTAGATACATGTTGCTACAGTAAGGGGGAGTTACTGTATGTTATTTAGATGGTAGTTTGTGTAGGTTTTAGGATGTGGTAGTTTCAGTTTGAGGTTGCCATCAATGACAAAGGGGGAGATTGTTAGAAATATTGTCATTGATGTCAAAGGTCTAGCATTATTGGTGATAAATGCCCCATTTCATTTAATGGTGTTTTTAATATTCATATCTTAGCTAATATGTGTTAATATGTATTTAATATTAATTAATATATTTTTGGTTGCATATAAGTCAAAAGAGGACCCATGGAGAAGTCAAAGAGTCACAGGGTAAAAGATGAAAGAGGAATGGGATGCATTTTCTCATGAAGAGTCATCTTGAGGAATCCCAAGAGTCACCATGTGAAGACAAAAGAGGTATGGCACATTTTTCCATGAAAGGACACTTTGAGTAATATGAAAAGTCACCAAGGTAAAGATAAAAGAGGAAAGGACACTTTTGCTTATGAAGGGTCACCATATGACTTTTCAAATGTAAGGATACAAAGGGTCATGCAAGTTTGGCACCATTTTCTATGAGGATTGAAGGGTGACAAAGGGTGAATGTCAAAGGTCATTTGGAAAGCTATAAATAAAAGATTGAGAAGCCATTTGTAATATGCAAGAGATTTCATGGTTTATATTTGTTTTTAAAGAGATAAAAGTAGGAGCTACTATAGAGTTCTATCATTTGTTAAGTAAGCAACATTGAGACATAGTTGTGTTTTATACACAAGAGGAGTTGGTGCTCCTGTGGGTTGGTGCTCACAAATAGTTGTTGTGTTGGTGCTCAATAAAGGCTTTGGTGTTCCTGCTAATTGGTGCTCATTCATATACTTTAGATTATTTTCCATGGTTTTTTCCACTTTAGGTTTCCACGTAAAAATATGGTCTCTCTCTCTCTCTTGTGTGGTGCAAATTATTATTTCAATTTTATTGCATATCTTGAATGTATGATTGAGTGGTTAAAAAAAAGAAATAAGATTAAGTAAAAGATATATAATATACTGATTCACCCCCCCTCTTAGTATATTTCATGTTTAACAACATCTTTTGATGTAGTAGATATAATAAAGACTTGAGATGCATTCATTTCAAAGGACATGATTAAGTGTAATTTGGGTTCTCATGAGAATCCAATAAAGGTTTGTCTAGTTAATCACCTAAGTGTAGCTGAGAAAAAATCTTACATGCAACTTTTAAGGAAGTATTAGGATTGTCTAGCATGGTTTTATTCTGAGTTGAAAGCGTATAGGGAAGACTTGTTCCAACATGTCATCCCATTACATCCTGATAGCAATATTTTAAGGCAAAAATAGAGACCTATTAACCCCATCTTGGCCTCTAATATATGGGATGAGTTGAAGAAGCTAAGGGATAATTCTATCATTTATCCCATCAGTTATTCATCATGGGTTCTAAATTTAGTCCCTATGAGAAATAAGAAGGGTGACATCCACTTGTGTGTAGATTTCCAAAATTTGAATAAAACTTCTTTAAAAGATAATTACCCCCTTCCCAATATGGATAACATATTAAAAAGTGTTATAGGATTAGATATGTTATCCACATTAGATGTTTTCTTAAGATATAACTAGGTTGTGGTGAAGTAATTTGAGACACCCAAGACTGCATTTACAATGGCTTGGGGCATGTATGTATATGTGAGGATGGCCTTTGGGTTAATGAATGATGAAAAAATATTTCAAAAATCTATGGACATTGCTTTTTTAGGGTTAATTAATAAATTTATAGTTGTATATTAGGATGATATAACCATGTACTCTAATATTAAATAATAAAATTTGGAACATCTAGATAAATTGTTTATCAGATGTAGGGAGTTAGACATTTCACTCAATCCCAAGAAGTGCCACTTTGGAGTGAAAAAGGCCAAATTTTTGGAACATATAGTGTCCAAATATGGTGTCACGATTGACCTCAAGAGGGTATAAGCCATTAACAAAGTGCCTATCCCATAGTCCAAGAAGGTAATGCAATCCTTCTTTGGACAAATTAATTTTGTAAGGAGGTTTGTGTCCAACTTTGTAGAGATTACTTTGCCTATTACTTCCATGATGAAGATGGAACAAACCATCAAGTGGGAGGAAAAGGTCATGCAAGAATTTAATGCCAACAAAGGATATTTAAAGTCTACCCATGTTTTATCCATCCCTAATTACATAAGCCATTTTAGATATTCTCTTTTGCATCATATGATATTATTGTTGTTGTTCTTTTGTAAAAGAATGAAGATGGTCATGAGTAACCTATAGATTTATTTATAAAATATATGAAAGGTCTTGAATTGAATTATACCATCATGGAAAAACAAGCTTTCATTCTCTTGAAAGTTGTCAAGATGTTCAGGCTTTATATTTTGAGTTCAAAGATTGTTACTTATATCTCGCATACCATGGCAAAGGACATCTTGACTCAGAATAAAGTAACTAGCAAGAGATGCAGATGGGTTAACAAGTTGAAATAGTATGACATGGATATTTAGACCACTAAGTTACTACAAGGTATGGGTCTATCCAAGCTCATGGTTGAAACCAGTTTGTAAGATGTTGAGGTAAATACTACTATTTTAAATGTTGATGATTCCTTGAGTTAATTTCATATGTCTCTATGGTATAAGGATAATGTATATTACTTGAAAATTTTGGATTGTCCCCTTGACTTGGACAAGAATAAAAGGAGGACTCTTAATCTTGTTTTTGAAAAATACCTCTTGACTGAGAATAGACTAGCATGGAAGAATCTGGATGGGTTTTTCCTAAGATGCATGTTAGAAGGACAAACTATTGACCTGATTGAAGACTTACATAGTGGAGTATGTGGTGGCCATTTTTCACATAAGGTTAAAGCTCATAAAATTATAATATCTATTTATTGGTGGAAATCATTGTTTAAAGATATTGTTCAAAAAGTTAGAAAGTGTGAGAAGTGGCAGTGCTTTGCTGGGAGGATGAAAGCTTTAGGTTCTCGTCTTTTATAGCCTATGATGATTGAAGGCCCTTTTAGATAATAGGGAATGTATTTCATTGGATAAATTTGTGATTCATCAAGTTTTAGGCACAAATGGATACCATTTTCAATTTACTACTTCAAAAAATGGGTTGAGGTCCCTACAAAAAAAGAAACACACTAGGTAGTAATGGAGTTTTTGCTAAATTAGATTATTTGTAGATTTGGTGTGCATGTTAAAGTTATTGATGACATTGCCATGGGATTAAAATCTAAACCTTTAGTATAATTTTTCAAATATTATAGGATTGATTTGACCTCTGCTTCCAATTACAACCCTCAGGGTAATGGGCAAGAAGAATCCAATGAACAAGAGTTTGCAAAAAATCATTAGACATACTCTAGAAGAAAATAAGAAGTGGGGTGAATAGCTAAAGTTTTCCTTATGGGATGATAGGGTTATTCCCAAGAGAGCTACAAGAAAAATCCCTTTTGTGCTTATTTATAGATCTCAAATAGTTTTGCCTATGAATTTGTAGTTTCCCACTTATCAGATCATGCAACAACTAGAAGATGATGAGAAAATAAACCACTATGAAAGCATGATAAACCAAATTATTGAGCTTGATGAAATTCAAAGACAAGCTCATGAAAGACACTTCAATTTCAAGGAAAATTTTAAGAAGGTATTAAATAGGATGGTCACTCCAAGAAATTTCCAAGTAGGTGATCTAGTTCTACTTTGGGATAACAAGCATGAGGAGATAGGAAAACATAGAAATTTTGATGACTTATGGATGGGTCCCTATTCCATAGACTAATATATTGGGGAACACATATTTTTATTAAGAAACTTCGATGGTGAAATATTGGAGCTACCATATAATGATGGCCATCTAAAATACTTCATTAATTGAGTATGTCATGTACATTTTTGTATAGTGTATAGTTTTATCTTTATGTTATCTCATGGATTTATGGCCCCTTTTCTTTAGGATTTGTTTGTATAGTTTCCCTTTGTGTTTTGCATTGTGTGATCATTTTTAGATCCTCCTGATCTATTTTTGTCAAGTCTACCATTGTTTTGTTTACTATTTGTTAAAAATTTTATGTCTTAACTCTATGGCCCATTGGATTGGCATTTGTTTTTACATTTTGGGGTTCTTTGCACACCTATAGGGGGTATACATCCCCAATCAAGAGATAGTGTTAGTTCCCAAAATTACATTAAATAAATTGAGCCCTTGTCAAGTGTAAATTCCTAAGTTTAGCTTGAGTCGTGTATCAAAGCCTAAGTCCTTAGCCATATGCCTATTTTATAGTATTCCTTTGAAAGGTCAAGTTCATGTTAAATCAGATAAGTGTTATTTGGTCTTTAATTAGTATGTATAAATTCTTATTTATATTGGACAAAGTGTTTTAAAAAAAGTTTGAAAGAAATGCATTTATTCAAGAAAAGTGTAAAGTCAAAATTATTCAGGAATAATGTAGGACTCATTTGTTTCATGGAAATTATTTCAAACATTTTATCTAAGATAATTTTCCCAACAAAGAAAGTTCTAAAAGATATTATATGTTTCAGGAAAATTATTCTAGACAAAAAGTTTGAAACAATTATCCTAGAAAAATGCTCGAAAGGATTGTGATGGAGCAAGAATGCCAAAGACCAATTATTGTAGAGAAATTACCCAACACAAAAGTCTTGACACAAAAAAGACACATGAAGATAGGATGCCTAAGACCAAAAGGCCCAATAAACAATGTCCCCAAATAAATTTTCTTGAATTATAGGTATGACAATCTCATGGACATCTTTTGATAGGCATGTGGACATTAATTTTAAGAAATGACAAGTAGTTATTGGGATTCAAATGTTCTAGGATGGTTATGCAATCATGAAATTTAGGCCCCATGAAGTAGTTGTTTGATTGAAAATGTAGGCAAATCTATGGCTTGTATTTTCTTGGGCAAGGATGATCTAATGGTGAACAAGGATTCAAAAAGTCAAATACCTTGTGAGAGAATGTGAGATTGACAAGTGTCAAGATCTTAGGAAAGTAGCAATAGATATACAAATGAGAAAAATAGGTCAAAAGGTCAAGAATCATAAGGTGCAACCATGTGGTGTGATGGCACTTAAAGTAATAGATATTATTTGAAAGGTACATAAGAAACCAATGGGGATTCCAAGTGGCACATCCTTAGGGCCAAGTAAAGGAAGTGTCCAATAACGCTTCACCCCTCAGATCATAATCCCATGAAGCATGTTTGCTTACCCCAACTAGATCTGATGGTGTGTAACCAAGGTTGAAAATATAATAATCCTATAGAAAAAAATAGAGATAATAAGTGGCATAAATTTGTGCCACATTTTAGAGCTCAAACATCTCATGTAAGATCAATGGCTCACATTTTCTTGGGTAGAGATGATCCAATAGTAAAAGCTAAGATGGACTTTTAAAAGGGCTAAGATTGTATGAAGAAGTAACAAGTGTCTAGATTAGAGACAATTAATCAACTTAGTCACTCTTAGACTACATTAATGCCCAGTTGGATTTGATGTGGCATGCCAAGTGTTAGTATATGGAAAACTTTGGCTAGGTAGCTAAAATTGATGGTTTTTTATGGATGTGGAAATGATTCAAATCATAGAAGAAGGTATAACTGCCAGTCTAATGCATTTTTTCCAAATGGTCATGGATCTTTTCTATTTTCATCATAGCTAGAGCTTTGTAATTATAATCATCAAAAGGTAATGGGTTTCCTTGGCATGCATAAAGGGGAATATTTCTATCTACAAGTTTCTATGATTTGAAAATTGATTAGTAGGAGAGCCTTTCTATATGGTTACACATGAGGATAATTTTTTTTTGGATCCTCAAATGATTTCCTCCCTCTAGATATGTAGGTAAGTAGTCAAAATCATCTCCAGGTGGTTGCATATGATAAAAAATTATTATTCAAGCCTCCACCATGAATTTCACCATCTTGATCATGAACTTACCAACATCTTCAATCAAAATATCAAAAGATTTTTACAAATCTTCATCATTCCTTACAAAGGTAGTTGCAACAATGATTCTTTTATTACAACTGGATGAGGATCTCAGGTGTGGCAAAGAGCATATTCTAACTAGAAGTATCTTGTTGGACTTGAAGTCTTATTCTGCAATTTTAAAAATTATAACCCATGGTCCTAGATTTAAAAATGTATAAATAGAGAGATTTTTCTCTATTCATGGGGGTTGGTTGTGTTTTTGGATCTTTGTTTTCTTTCTAAGTATAGGCTCTTCAAAATTTTAGGATCACTATTGTGTGGATTTTGCCTCTCTTGCTAAGGTGGTTGTAATTGTATAACCATTAGTAAGCTCTGAGATCATGTTTATATGTCTCCCTTATCCAATATGGAGCAAATACACTATGCTTGTCCCCATGGAAGCATTTTGAAACACTGATTGTGAAATATTTCTTACAAAGTTGATGAAAATGCTTATGGTTCTCTACTAATTTCTATTGATGAAGTATAATAATATTTTTTGCAAATTTTGTTGATTGGAAATTTGGGTTTATGATAATTATTAGTTGTCATTTTGAGCATAGATTTAGATTATAAACCCTTTCTGCATTATTTCAGGATATGTTGTTGAATAACTTGTTAGGGCACCCTAGGTTTATGGATTTGATAGGAAAAAGCATGTGATATTCTAGTTTCAGTGTATGTTCTAGGATTTCAAGGATCATTTGGGTATTCACATTTCATTAGCACCAATAAGTGAAAATTACTCCTATTAGTTCCACTATATTGCATTTAAGTTTTTTATGTCTTTGAAATAAGTGATGTCATGAATGCTAAAAGAATCCTTGCCAATTGAAAGCCACCAACACATTCCTTCCCTTTTATATAATCATCTAACTCATTATACCCTATACTACCCTGTAAGTAATACACCTTTTTCATATCTTAAGTGTTATTTTCTACCAAATGCATAAGATATTAAATACTTAATATGTGTCTATGTTTTGTGCTTTAAATCCTAGCATTGCCATCTTTTATTCAGCCCCTTTGTTGTCAAAAATTATTTGGAATGAAGGTTTCAATCACTTTCAAATCTATTTTTAGTAGCTTGTATATGACATAGTGCAATTATTAATTATGTGTGACAAACCTTCTTGGGTGGAGTGAATTATTTTGGTTGTGCCCAGATCATATATGTGCCTTCTTTATGCTAAATATCCCCATGGCGGTTAAATTATAAAATCTCTCTATGTGAGCAAGCTACCCCTAGGTCCTCTCACTTTAGTTCAAGCAGAACTAGAAGTAACAAAAGGAGATGACCATACCATTTGTAGGTTCTTCTCAATTAGTTTTTTCATTCAATCTAATCTTGATGTCAAACCCTTCCCTAGATACAATGACATACTAGTGGGTTTTTCATCATTGCTTGCCATTTTCTCTCAAGTGTGTAAGGTTGAGTGTACTAGGTGTACAACTGGGATCCAATAGTTCCTTTGAAGAGAATGTGCAATAAAAATTGGAAGATCCTTTTAAATTGTGTATTTTTTGACAATGTATATCATATACTTAATCTGTTTCCCAAGTCATTTTAGATTTGAAAAAATCTAGCTTTATTATGTTTTACTTGGAAAAGAATAATGGCATGATATATTAGTGTAATCATTTGAAATATCAAGGCCATGAGATTGGACATTATTTAGTATATCTTCTTGATTAATTTGGCATTGAATCCATGTAAAAATATAATGAGTATCATGATGAAAACTAATACAAGATGTGACAATGAAATTCATAATCATATGTAACATATGAAAGAAACATTCATTTATTGATCCTATTATGAATACAATAAATGAAAAAATAAGGTATCAATGGTGATCTAGGAAAATGTTTGAATGGTTATTTGTGCCTCTCAAATATAATTCCCCATTCGTAGACTAATTATAGCCCAATGTTTCAGAGCACTAACTATAGATACTAATCCTTGCCTGTAGCACATTATGCCATCTTTAAGGGTATAATAAGAGTAACTTTCCTCATTGATATGCTCCTTCAAATTACACCACAAATTAAATAGCTCAATAGGCTTCCTATGTTGTAAATAAGGACCCTTAGGCATTTCCAAAATACCTTGAGGTAAAATGAAACTAAAATATGTCTACATCACTATCTATGTCTTAGGTATTGAAAGACTATCTCTCACTTCATAGTGCCAATAAAATAGATCACCATTTAGCCAAAAATAATAGCTATCTATGTAGTTCCACAAATACTAAAACATAGTTACTAAAAATAAGCAACAGGCAATAGAAAATAAAATTTGAAATATTTTTATGTATAGAGATCAACAAATTTCAACCCGAGGTCAAAATAAAAGCTTTAGTGTCAAATGTTATCGAAGATGAAAAAATAATTTTTTTAGTGTTAGATTAAGATCCAAGGTAGAAAAATATTGGATCATGGTGTTGAATTTATATCCAAATTTTAAGGTTATTAAATATTAGTGTAAGTTATTTACATAAATTTGTATGCAATTCTAGGACAAAAATCAAGTAAACAATAAATAGTGTTCTAATAAAAATTATGGGTTCACTATAATGTTTAATGGTTATTTTAATTTATTAATTAAAATTAATAAACACTAAATTATTGAAATACTAATATATATTAATGCATATATAGAATCTGGATGCATGTTAGAGTAAATTAAAAAAACTAAAATGAGCTATAAATAGTAACTTTCATTGAAATGTTCAAACCTAGCTCAAATGTGACTTGTGCTGACTGTGTAGGAAGATTGCTCATTTAGAATTGATTGGAAGGATTTGTGAAGTGTGTCATGCTTAAAAATAGAATCATATAATGCACTATTATAGGGTTGCATTAAGACAAAGAGGGATACATTACATCCTTATATTTTATATTACGGTCCCTTTTACATTGAATATGATTTTTTTTTTAATGTTTGAATACCACCATATGTTAGAGATGCATTATTGACTGTATGTGTGTGTTAAATTATCATGTGGAAACACCTACACTTTTGAAACCCTAACTCCTACACATAAACTAAATGGACATCAAATGAAAAATAGGGGAATCATGAAAATGGAATAATTGAGATATCCTCAAAAACCCCATGTAATCTGAGTGCTTCCTACATATCCCAAAAGAGCCTCTTGTTGATGTAGTTCTCCCTCCTAGAGTGACTGTGTGAATCTTCATATTTTCACTATATAGATGCAACTATAAAATTTAATTTAATGATTGACAATGAATTCCCTTGGATTAAAATTAAATGCTTCAAACTTGGCTTATCTTTGTTGGAATAAATGAAAACTTAAATTGGAAATATTAGTGATCTTTTTCTCAATGTGTAGTAACTTATATAGAGAGTGCTTGACAATTACTAGGTAATGTCTTGAGTGGCCTTGATGTGTTTATATATTGAAAGATTTTAATATTTATATTTACCAAATTTGATAAAATAATGGGAGGGTAAGAAAAAAGTGTCTCAAATTTAAAATTTAACTATTAGAGCATGGAAGACAAGGTTACACTAGTGAACAATGTTAGGTTACGACCCTATCTAACCTAGTGAGATCTTGTTCGAAAAGTCTAGAGACTGCTAGAACTTAGCTAAAAATATTATGTAATCAAAAAAAATATTTATGAAAGATATTTTTATAAATTTCAAGATAATGAGTAGAATAGTGAAGGCTCTCATAGAAATTTCAAGTTAACAAAATGATGAATAGGTCAAGTAAGGTAAGAATGTGAAGATTAAACATTGTCAATCACTTTATAATTAAATTTGAGTGTCTAAAATAATTAGATATACATTTTTTAGTGCTTAAGTGTGCCCAATTTATATGTTCAAC
This sequence comes from Torreya grandis, assembly GCA_037957365.1. NCBI lineage: Eukaryota > Viridiplantae > Streptophyta > Pinopsida > Cupressales > Taxaceae > Torreya > Torreya grandis. The sequence continues at coordinate 60,843 of JARHVA010002161.1, read as the reverse complement.
ATCTAATCCTCGTATTCAACACCATTTCTTTCTTGACTTAGACTTTATATTAAGTCAACACCCATGTATTCCATTAGAATGGAATGATATCTATAAAGACCTTAGAATTATGTGGTATTAATTGACATATATAGATGCTTATAATATTTAATTCATAAATTCTCATAATTTTATCATTATTTATTCTTATTATACATTGGTACCTAATATGGCTTAGTTTATGGGACCCATATCAGAGGTTTACCTCACTTTCTCACTTTATATGACTTTTTATTAAGTGTTGATGTACCCACATTTTTGATACATATTATTTTATAATCTTGCTTAAGTTGGTGTATCTTCCTTTATCCTCTCCTTTTACAAATTATATCTTGAGGGGTAAGTAAGTGTATATTATGACATTTAATATTGTATTTTTTAATATACATTTGTAATTATATTATTTATTTATAATGCACACCTTACATGCACATCATTATAATCACCTTATTTATTATGAATTATTTTATAAGTCACTTAGAAATAAAAATATATTTAGTGGTTATACTCAAATAGGGTTTTTCTATTTTGAGCTAAAATCCCTAAAGATAAGATTTTTTCCTCTCTTAAACCTCCTTATATATCTAAATAAGCTTGAGCACATTAATGAAGTTAAGTTATTTTTTATTGTGTCCTTAATGTGAGGAGAGTATTGGAAACTTATATACGTATGAGCTTAATTTATTGGTATTCATTCTACCTTGAACATATATGTGTTAATTTTATTTAAATTTTATATAGGTATACACATGAAATTATGGGTGAAATTATTAAGGTTACTTTTTCATAGATCCACATATCATTGTACTTCTAATTAATCTAACAAAATTATTAAAATAACTATAAAATTAAATTAAAATAATTGCATTTATCAAGACAAATATAAAATATTTATAGGATATTTCACCACTTGCATTAAGGAAACTAGAAAACACTATAAAATGATAAGCATACATTTCCACATGTAACATTGGTAAATAAGAGTTACTTGTTCATGGACAAAAACCTATAAATATACATGGTAATGAATGAATACCATTGTTATTTTATAAAAAACTAGGGTTTATGTTTTCTTTTAACACATTTAATAACAATACTAAATTTTAGGTTCTTATTGGTACCATCGAAGAAAATAATGAAGGAAAAATGCTTCATGCCCAACTATGTCTAGATCTAGACATTAAGTATATGAATTTTATAATAGAATAAGGAAAAAATAAAAATAAAAAATATGATGGATAAATTTATATATGACATAGTATGATAAACCCCCCATAAAACATGTTATTTTATGGAACTATTCACAAGTAGAAACTAGGGTATCACCACATATTTTACATCCTCCAAGACCAAAAGATGAGAATGATTTATAAGCAAACAAATACATGGTTGTAAGATAAATTATGAATTAATGCAAAGATATAACTGAGGGATGTGTCTCCCTCTTTGTGGTCCAATGTCTTTAAAATATCCCTTATTTTCCAAATCCAAAATATTTTATTCTCTTGTAACCTTTTTTCCATTTTCTTTACCATGTTATATTCTTTCACACCATTTAATTTATAATAAATCACTTACAATCATTGTGTTAGAGTTGTTACCTAGCTCTACAGGCATACTCCATAACTCCCAAGGCACTTGAGGCATCCTTATATTTTCCATTCAAATCCATGATTTAGGGTTTTAAGTATTCCCTATAATATTCACATAAAAACTTATTATGACATAAAATTGGTTAATATGATATTTAAATAGTAATTTAAATTGGGAAAGCATATATTCATGAATTCCAATACAAATCACTCTCAAAAGGGTTTTCCATTTTATATTCTACAATAGACACAAAATGGATTTTTAACAGAGGAATTAAATCTAATACACATTAAATATTAGGTGGCAACTAAATAAGGTTGAATTATGGTTTAATAAATTGGGATATGCAAAATAAATTACTTAAGTGTGTTATTAAATAATACAAAGACTCCAAACTTATATTAAAAATTCTCATCTAAGAAACTAAAGGATCATCAAATGATATAACCTTTGATTTAGAAATTAACACCTATAATCCATTTAAACATGACACCAACACTAAAAATGGGTCAATATTAGTCAAAATGAATCCAAGATGGGTTTAAAAATAGCATAAAATAAATCATGGGTCTAACTTCTTGAATAATATACAACTAAAAAACTGGTATAACAATCAATAACATGTGGTGTGTTTGAATTTATCTTTCCAATATAACAAGGTTGTTTTTATCCCATCTACTTTCCTCTACTTGATGATGTTCTCCCTTTAGGTGCACAATTATGAAAAGGGATAACTATCATGCATCAACCTTAGGTGAAAGAAAATTAGTTAGCTACATCATAGATATGTTAAACAATAATCAATAAATAAAATGTAATAAGTGATATAAATGCATTATATCATATTTCTAACATAATATAACTTAAAAAATAAAATAATTTCTAAAGAATGTATTTATAAAAACTGAAGTTAATTAATATTGATGACATTTGTAATTAAGATTAACATATAATCATAACCTTTGAAATCCTCTACTGATATACATACATTATAAAACCATCCAAACTGATATATTAAAAAAGTCATCATTTAAAAAGGGGTTGTGAAAAGGTCTACTACTCTTGCGAGAATTTATATTTATAGATGTGGTAGCTTTAGTGCATGACCTCCCTTTATATTGAGACACCTGGTCCCTCTCTAGTAGTCTCCCAAGCCCCTCTATGGTATTTTTATGTGTTTATTTTATTGAAACATACTATGATATAAGGACCTAAAAATCTCCATAATTTACCACTGATCATGGTCATGACTCTTGGAACAAACTATCTCTATTTATCTTCCAAGCTCATGGGTGAGATACCTTTGCCTTTATCTCCTCTACACTTGAAACCAATTATAGATATGACATTGTCTCTCTACACATTGGATATGAAAATTTTGCATATTTCCCAACCTCAAAATCTTATCTATCCAACACACAAGAACACCCTCCAAAATATCCCATGTCAAATGCTATATTAAATCCTTAATAATAAAAATCCAATCATTGTAAATTTTTAATACCAAAATATGTAATTTTTAATATTTGATCACTAAAACTTTAAAAACCTAAATTTGGCATTGGACACATGGAAAAATCAAATTTGGCAAAATTTTTAATACTTGAATTTGCATACACATTTAAATCTTATGCACAAGTTCTATTATCTGTTTACCCATATATTGTCCTATGTAACCCTATTTAAAAATACACATATTTAATATCATCCTGGACTATTTCATAATGCTCCAAAATCCTAAATATACTATTTTAATATCTCACATCACTAGGTTTCACTCTTGGGGCAATAGTGACAATGTTTAGACAGTTGTAGTTTGTCACATGTCTCTTACTCTATTAATAGTGTCTAGGAACCCTCAATGGATAATTTTCAAATTCAAACATCTTCATTAGGTCTACCTATATATGTTTCATGGTTAAATTAGAGTGGTAAATATCAAAGAGCCAACTATAAATACAAATCATGTCTAAGGCCATACTCATCTAGTACTCATCTTGGAAAGTTATAACAATATTGAAAAATGAATTATCATTCTATTGATATATTATAAAAAAATCATAGAGATTTGAAAACCCCTCAAAGGATTAGTTCAAGAGATAAGTATAAATATAAATGCATGTCAAAATTAAAATTTGTTATGCGTCTACAACTAAACATTACATGGAATTATAGCATGATCAAGATAGTGTAAAACATACCTTAGTGGGAGAACTACATGTGGTTTAAATCATTTTTCAAAGTATTGGAGTGTAGTAAATTCTCAGTCACTCAATGAAGAATGGTTGGGTTATCCAACCCATATTTATAACCCCATTTGTAAGGTAAATCTTAGGGAAAAAGTGTGATTAAGATTTCAAAACAAGGAAAAGGTAAATAAGGATTAAAAAACATGATTTAGGGAAGGAAACATATAAAAATCTAAACGTGCGGGTGTAGAAACTTGAGTTGTTATAGACTGACATGGTCAACTATGATAGTAATAGTATAACCTAGATAATATTTGACTCCATAGGTATCTAAGCTTCATCAACACCATCCATGAAGGTATAGAGTGTATGTTACCTAATTTAAACAATCATAAAGCTAATATAAGGACTTTTTACAGACTATGACAAATTCAATGAGCAACATATATTAGAAACTAGCTAAGTGCATCCATTTTCTATTATTTTTATTTTTTCTAAATTTAGTAAGTGAAATATAAATATGCCACTTTCACATTCATGTTTTTAGGATTAGTTCCCTATTTAAAAAAAAAAATTAATAATCATAGTCTTATCTTATTTGGATTACATTAATTATAAAATAATTAAAATATAAACTACTAAATGAAATTTTAAAAAATGGAAAATACACATACATTTTTCTATATCATCCATATGCTCATAGACTGCTCCAATTGCCAATGCCAAATATTTTCATCTAGCATCACCTTCTCCCTTCATATGGTTATAACCTAATGTCTATCCTCATCATGTCCTAGATATATAACTCTTGATGAGAATAATGGTGATGTTTATGCTCCTACCCACCATGATATCCATCCCTCAGTCATGTCAATATCATCCACATCAAGGTCTATAATAAGCTCATCCACTTAATCATAATTAGTATCTACAATCTAAGTTTGTCTTGGGGGTGGCCTCTTCCATGGTCTTAGGGGTCATCACAACATTCTTCTCTATGAAAATATGACTAGGAGTTTATTTTATTATGATTGTAAATTATGTTTTACGGGTGTTTATAGTAAAAATAATTTAGCAAAATAATTCTCTCAATGGATATATAAGATAATATAGTTACTAATACTAAATTGACCTACCTAGTGCCCAAAAAATGGATAAAAGTAACATGAAATGATAAATTATCAATATTAATGGAAATAGAGAGATAAGTGAAAAAATAGCTTTTATAAATTACTCATAATGTTATAAACATGCTTTTGAGTCTAATCAAACTAAAACCCTAAAAATGACTACAATATCAAATATGACCATAATCATGAATTATTTTTAAAGGCACTACTATAATTTTAAGCTAATAAAGATATGTTTTAGGTGATTTTGGTCTCCTATTATGATTATGGAAATTTTGCACCTCTAGATTTGAAACTTTATGAGATTCTTTGGCAGATGTAGATGATTGGAAACATAAATTTTGTTATCATAATTAGTGTGTGATGTCCTATAAGTGATATCTTCTTTTATTTAGTAATAATTCTACACAATGTCATAATAATAATAAAATATATGCAAGGTTAGTGTCTAGGATACCTTTGAGGGTTACAACTGCATATCACACTCAAAATCAAGGATCAATGTAGTTATAATGCTCCATGAGTTCTCCCAACCCAAAAATTGAAATTAACTCACCTCCTCTATATATATATATATATATATATATATATATATATATATATATATATATATATATATATATATATATATATATATATATATATATAATCAAATACAACTACATGCTTCATTGTAATGTTATTTTGGTTCAAGTTTATTGGCACAACAAGTGAGTTTATGATGAGGGTAGAATTAGATTAATATTTAAGTTCCTTGATAGATGTGTAGACCTCTTGATAATAATTTGATAAGTGTGTATGAGATACTTAGACTATAAGAGATATAAATGATAAAAGGGGATGTAAAATGGATTAGTGTACACTTTTGTGTGTGTGTGTGTGTGTGTGTGTGTGTGTGTGTGTGTGTGTGTGTGTGTGTGTGTGTGTGTGTGTGTGTGTGTGTGTGTGTGTTTATGTGTACATACACACATAGGCATGTGTGTTTGTGTGTGTACACATGTACGTACGTGCGTACTCCTTAAAGGAAAATTCACACATAGGATGACCATGAAAATTAGTGAGAAATAATAATAAAGGCATGTGAAATTAGTTTAGGTAGAAAAGGCCCACCAAAATAAATTTCCCTAAATTATAGACCCATTATTATAATCAAGCCAGAACCATAAATCACAAAATTATAGTTATGTCAAAAAAAAAGACTTAAAAACTAGCATGATGATGATTAAAGGGATTTTGATGTGTAAAACTGAGATATATGAGGTTTTTATAAGTAAATATAGATGATGAAATTATATTAAGGGTCTAATTTGGAGAAAAGTATCTGAAAAGAGGAAAATATACACAAATACTCCAAGTGTGATGAAACATGATAAAGACACAATGGAAAAAGATTATTGTACCAAAAATTTTGTGTGTATGTAATGTGACAATTTGATTCATGAATATGAATGCATGTATTCATATCAAAGTAAAATAAAAATCAAGTGCATTCTTAAATATTAATTGATAGGGATGGAAGTATGATAATTCTAGATTTTAGTTTTAATCACTCATGGTCTAGTTTTAACAACTAATAAATCATACCTAAAAGAAAACATGAATCAATTCCATGATAAATTAGTTTTAATATAATGAAATTAAATAAAACTTTGATATAATTGAGCATATAAATGAATAACCTAGTAGTATGCGCACCATGCTTCCACTCTTGAAACTATGGTGCTTGAATTGAAAATTGAAACTTATGTGCCTAGGGGGAAAACACTCTACTTCTTTATTATTTAATTATACATATATATCAGTTCCACTTGTTTTCATTGTGTTAGGATATAAAAAACTCTAATTATTTCCCCAAGATTAAAACATATATTTTAGCTTTGCTTATTATAAATCTTTTGGCTCCACTTGAATTTGAATCTTTGGGATCCATTTGAATCTATTATTAGTAACAAGAAAGTATGTATATATTCATCCCATTTTAATGAAGGATGGTCCTAAAAATCACTCATATAAAAATAAAAGGATCAAACATACCATGTGTCACACATAAAAGTATCCATATTTGTTATAATAATTGAAATTCCATTTGTAACACATGCATGTAACCATCTAAATATATCATCATGTAAGAATAAATAGGAAATGTGAACCATGTGTGGAAATAAGTATATGTGATCCAAGGGAGGTAAAATTAATAGGAGGGAGTGGTAAGTTATTCACTTTGATATTATCTATTGAATATGGACAAGTGATATGTACCAATATGGATAATATATAGCAATAAGTGTACCCAATATAGTGACTACCATATGACTAGATGGAAGGGGCACAATGTGGTGTCCTAATATAAGAAATTCAGGATAAATGGGAACATAAATTTATTAAAATGTGTGTAATTATTATAGGATGAATTAGTCCCATGAAACATGTATAGGTATATTGTCCCCAATGTAAATAAGAGATATGGTTGTGGTGCCTCTAGTGAGAAGGTATAGATAATAAGGTTTAAGAATATGTGTGTATAATGCCCCCAATGGAAATATATATGTGATAAGATTGATAAAGAGGGGGAAAATAATATGCCCTAATGTATCTTAAAGAGGGGAAAATGACATGCACCAATGTAATAATGTGCCCCTAGGTAGGTTATAAATAGTAATGAATCAAACATACCATAGTAGTGGATTTTGCAATATATGCATGGTGAAGATGATGGAAACATATGAAATAAACATAGACTACCATAAATAGTAGCATTCATGATATAGATCATGGAACCCAACATATAATATCACATATTATAGGCAATGTAATCACACATAGTTAGGTAATCACACCTATTATATATTATCATTGAGAAAATAATGTGACCCATAAGAAATAAATGATAGGAAATGAAAATTAGATGATCTTATATGAAAAACACTAGACAATACATGTAAATAAACACACATATGTAAGAAATCAATAAATCATAAGGCATGCAAGAGAACGCACAATGTTTCTATGTAACACATTATACATACATACATATATGTAATTGTGTAAATCTCTATAGGAAAAATGGAAAGTAGGAAGGATAAAAACCTAAAACCCACTAAAAAAACACTCAAGTATAGGCATACCCCCAATATAAAAATTCCCCTAAGTTTAGGTGTAATAAATACACAAAGAATATTGTGTCCTTATCATAAGATACCATGAGAATAATGAGCATAATAAAGAATATTTAATCATTTATCATAGATAGATAATCATGATATGTAAAAATTGACAAAGATAAAGGGATGTGTGTGTGTGTGTGTGCGTGTGTGCACGTGCACATGAGTGTGTGCATAAGAGTGTGTGTGTGTGTGTGTGTGTGCGCGCGTGCATGAGTGTGTGTGTATGTGCATGAGTGTGTTCATGTGTGTGTGTGTGTGTGTGTGTGTGTGTGTGTGTGTGTGTGTGTGTGTGTGTGTGTGTGTGTGTGTGTGTGTGTGTGTGTGTGTGTGTGTGTGTGTGTGTGTGTGTGTGTGTGTGTGTGTGTGTGTGTGTGTTTTTCATCATTAGGAAGTTTAATCATGTATGTAGAATAGGATCAAAAATAAAAATGAAAGGGCTATGAAAATAACTTAGGTAACATAAACTAAGGTTCTGGAAGAATGTCAACATAAACCAAGGAAATAACATAGATTTAAAAAAATAAAAAACATAAGGTAATGTATAACTCTAAGGAAGAAGGCACATGAAAGGCATGAAATGTAGAAGATGATAAAACTAAGGTATGTTTATTAGACTTTATCATTAAATCATAATGATATAGGCTAGCAAGGCTAACCAATAATGCCATCTAAATCTCTACAAAGAGAGGATAATGAATGTGGGGAGTCAAAAATGTCACTATAAGTATCATAAATGTAATCGTAAGTTATATGTAAATCTAAATCATCATCACTAAGAAATTAATTATCAGGATAGGCTATAGGAGTCATGTTAACATATTGAAAATAAGCACATGTATTAGTTAAAATGTTTCATTGTATATTTTAATTCTTTTAGGTTACTTATCATGAACATACATAGGAGGTTACACTAATAAAATATTATGATGTGTATGATTATGTATTATAACTCTAGGTGGTGTAATTATAGGAGCTATAACTCTAAGAGTATTTGTAGGAATTGTATCTCTAGGATCTAAAACTCTAGGAACTAGAATTATAGATGTGAGAATTATAGAAACCATAACTATAAGAGTTGTAACTAGAGAATATGTGAGCTGAAATTGTATGATTTTTTGTTTAGGAATCACTTTGGGAATTAATTCATGTTTCCATGTATAGGTTGTTTGAAGATAGATTTAATGGTTATGTTCAAACAAAAAAAATTGTTCCAAGAAGTATTTAGCTCAAATCCAAATTAGAACTTGGACCCAGAAGATCATTTATGAAAATATGATGTCATCTATAGAGGGTCTAACCAAAAAAACTATCTGATTCAGTAAAAGACATTAGAGAAGGATCCTTTAAATGAAACCAGAATCGATAAGTCAACATGTAGGCCTAATGAGACCCAAGGGAAACTATAGATGAAATAACCTCCTCCTCCATCTCTCTAAAGATGAAGGATAGTTCTAGTTCAATAATCTATGATCTTGGTATTGAGAGGAAACCTGATGATCCCCTTGAGGATAAGTTGGTTCTATGGAAATTTAAAGAGGATAAACTCTCCACTAGTTTTTAAAGTAATTTTATGATATCATTGAGTATTAAAATAGATAAGCCCCTAAGGCTCCTTAGCCCAATAGAGAAAAGAAAAATAATTATACTTTTGGAATCTAGGTCCACCTCTAGTTTCCTAAAATCCAAGGTGGAGAATTTTTTGGTTGGTTAGAAGTCAATGGGCTCCCCTAAGTATTCTAATAGGATTCCTTCCCCTAATAATAAGTCTCGTAATACCTTTGGGCTCAACACCCAGTTGGGAATTTCTCTTAGTTAGATTTTTCCTAGTAATTCCAATGTCCCCCAGAATGGTTAAAGTAATTTTGATGTCAATATGGGAATGCCACTAACTTGGGAGGAGAAATAGATAGAGATAAAAACTCTAAAGAAGGAAAGGAAAAAAGTGGTAGATGGAGCTAGTATGATAGGAAGTAAAAATCAAAATAATAAGGAAAATTCCCCTAAAGCAATAAAGGGAAATAATCAGGGATCACATAGGATCCTTAGATAGTCTAAGCTATTGTAATTTCCATGGGATGATATATAAAGAGTCAAGGCCCTTCAGGACCTTTGATTTTTTTTAAGATTATTCATCCTCCTAAGTTTTTTAATTTTTATAAGTGTAAGGGAGTCCTTGATAGGCTCCCTCATGGTACTAGATTAATTAAGAAGGATTGACAACATGAGTTATGTAGGAGCCTAGACTCACTGCTTAATCCTATAGGTGTTATCAATTCAAGCTATTGGAGTAATAAATGCATTTTTAATAACCTATTTTTAATTTTAAATTCTTGGGGTGAAATTTCCCTCTAGAAAAAAATTTGGTACGAGGGGGATTTATTAGTTAGACCATGCCACTAGAACTTTAAAAGTTCTCAGCTTTGCTTAGTTGCATGTTGGATCATTAAATTGAGTAAAACTCTTAGAAGATTTTGTGCTTGTCTCCATTATATGTGTGGGATGGAGAGTACATAGGGTCACCCTAATAATAACAAGTAACCCTTGAGAGATGACCTCAATCACTCTTCTAATTTCTTGAAGTCTAAGAATCTGATCCTATATATTCCCAATAAAATTTTAGAAAATCTTAAATATAATTACAACTTTCTCATAGGGGAATTTTTTGGAGTGAGGCATAGCATTGAAGCAATTAGGAATTGGACTAAGAATAAGTGGATTGGGGTAGGAGGGGTCAATTTTTTTTCTCTTGCTAGCAAGTGATTATTAATTTCATTTGGTTGTAGGAATGATTGTATTAAGATTATTAAAGAAGGCCCATGGTTGATGGGTAAAGACATTCTTTTACTTTAGATTTGGAAGCTAAATTTGTCCTCCTAGAAATTCAAGTTGGATAGGATTATTTTGTGGATTAAAATCCTAGGTTTCCTTGTTACCTTTTGAGATGATTGGATTCTGAGAGTCATGGTGGAAACCATTAGTTTTTTTGTGACTATTGACCCAATCACCCTCTGATGTAAAATGTTGGTCTCAACCTAGCTCTATTTATTTATTTTAATAGATCAGTCGCTTCCTATCTCTATTTAAATCAGGTCTATTTTGGGATCCTCAAATCAAAAAATCATGTTTGAAAGGGAAGAATAAATTTGTCCATGTTGTAGGAAATTTGGTCACCTTAAGGACTCGTTCTTGGTGACCCATGGAATCCAAAAATATAGTAGCCTTAGGGTAGAGGATCTTAAAATTATCCCTAACTATTAGAGGTATAATGGGGAGGTTATAAACTTCCCTCTAATGAAATATTTGAAAATATTAGGAGTCAAAAAGATGTTAAAGACATTGTGAGTAGGAATTATCTATGGATCCTCTCATAGTTGTTAGTTCTTCTTAGATCTGGTCTTTAAAATTTTCATTATTTTTTATTGGACTCTTTTTATTTACCTTAGCTATTTATTTTTCACCTACTAGGATCTAAACCCCACTTATGTCTCTATCTGGACCCCACACCAATTTTATGGGGGTTTATCATTAATTAGAACACATAAGGTGTGCCAAAAAATGGTATATACTTTATTATCATGCAAAAATTTAAGACATTGTTGTAATGTGGATGGGATAGATATCACTTGATTTATACATAGGAATCAAAGCAATAGATCTTATGTCTTATTATCCAAAATAATATTAAACCATACTAAACAGGTATATCCCTAAGAGGTGTCCATTTGCTACCATAAGAACTCTTAAGAATCATTTTTTTTACCAATTAAGTCTTGTTGGGTGTACCCTATACTAACAAGGAATGATATTTTTCATAAGTTTTAACATAAACCATAGTAATTAACAATCCCATGTGTCATTTTAAGATGAAAATAAATAAAGCATGCATAAATAAAGGATATTATTATAATTATCTGTTACAATCTCATGGTTGTATAATCTATTATAAGGGACTTCTAAACCTATAACCATACCTATAATACCATATAGATAATAATAATTAGAAATCATTGATTGTTGATTAGGTATTTCTATGTGAACATTGCCTTACATTATAGTATCATGATTTGGAAGTGGATTATTGAATATTTTCAAGCATCAGTTTAGTTGACAAACTAATTAATTCAATGTAGTAACATATGATTCCACTTAAATAACATTACTATCGATTATATATTTTATCTTTTGTATCAATTAAAAATATATTTTGGTAGTATGTCATAAATATTTATCGAACTCATAATATGAATTCATATAATATATTTTGGGTAGACATCAAGATGTATCAAGTTCATATTATGAAAGTAAATATCTCATGTTGTATTCAAACAATCATTAAAACACTTTGTGAGGAGGATCATATCATCTTGGATAATTATGTAGTTGTTATAGAAGGCAAAAAAATCATGTTAGGTGGTTGTGATTCCATGTTTATTATATTTTTGGCCTCATTATTATCTTTAAAAAAATGTGTATTATTAGCATTAACATTGAATCTTGATTTACCTTGATATTTAGAATTACTATAAGGTATTGGACCCATATTTAAGCTAGTTAACCTCTAAAAGTTTTATCTTATAGCTAAAAATGGTTGATGATCAAATATATCATATACACAACACCTATTACATGATCATAACAATTTTAAGTTTTAATATATAGAATATATAAATAAAACAACTTATAGGATGAAGAGGTCATATCCTCCTACTCTAGCACTAATATAATAAAGTTGGCTATGAAAAGGGTGAAATGAACATTGAAAAACAATAAATTTAATGAAAGGATGATGTGAAAAATTATTTGATTCTCTACTAATCCAAAGGTATATATGACAAAAAATGTTGAGATAAAATTTAATACAAAAAATTAAAGTAAATACAAAGGGTAAGAATATAATAGTGCAATAGATGGAATTTTCCATAGAAATTTAGATTAAGGACATGAACCACACACAAAATCTTCTATTAATGTATTTCCAATAATACACAAATATATAAATATGAAGACAATTATTATTATAAAAATCAATAAAGTGTTAAGGCTTTAATATTCACAATGAAGCTCTCATGGAGAGATAAAGAACTTTATGGGTTAATAACTTGAATATTATAGAGAAAATATTTATTTGTTACAAATTGGAAGTATAAGGAGATAATAGTGGGTAATAAATTCTTATTTGTACCCAAAATTCCACCCATTGTTATTTATAAAGAATTATGTCATGAAAAAAAATTGACATTAAATGCATATCATCTTCATTCTATCTTAATCAATAACATGATAGAATCAATAACATAGCCATTCTTGCAAAAAAGGTCTACCATAAATAGTTTTTATGATAATCTAAAGTTTGAAATATTTCAAAAGCTTCAATTTTCACCTATGACTATTATTTAATTAGTAAAAGACGGATATGAGGTCCCTCACCCCTTTAATTAATATCAAAAAATATATTATAGATAATTTCCTACAATATTCCAAAGGGATCAAAAAAGATATTGTACTAAAAAAATATATTTGATTTAAGAAATATACACCATATCTTCTACAGTCATATGTTGTATAACCTTTATAATTATACAAATAAAATAATATTCAACTTATACATAAAATGATCATGATTTATACAACCATTTTTAAACCAAATCAAAATTGAGGTTCAAAAATGTCCCCCTTCAAAATAATACCCATAAATCACAAAATGCTCCTCAAGCCAAACCATAACCGATTATGAAAGAAGCAAAAAAAAGTAGAAATTATATTATAACTTCAACCATTACTTCTATTGAAAAATATAAATTTAAGGTGAATTTATTTTCACTTTAAAATATTTTATCCTCATTATTTATTAGTCAATCACATGATTGTATACTAAATATTTAGGATAAAAGATCTTGATCAATTCATGCATTAACTAATATGTCCACAAATTTATTATATTCCCAAAAATAATTTTGAAAAGAGATTAAATAAAAAATTTAGCCATCTTTTTGGCACCATAGAGAATATTATTTAACTTTCAATTTGTATTTGTGCCCTTTATTATATCATTAATGATTATTATCAAGTCCCTCTCAACAATAATAACCTAAAAAAACCTTTATATTTTTCAAAATTTATTTGTTTTAAAATCTTAATGGGATCTACCTTCTTTATTAGTAGTTTAAGGAAGAAAAAATGAGACCCCTTGTAAAAAAATTCCTTGAGGATAATTAACCAAACACACTACATAATTTAGCCCATGATTATCTCATGAGGTAGCATACATTTTTTTAAACAAACCTAAAATTTTGTTGGATCTATCAGGCATCCAAGCTATATTTCTTTCCTTTCTTGAGATACTAAATCATATGAAAAATAATATTTGGCCATATTTCTAAAATTATCTTCTCTATTAAATTCAACATATTTTTATTTATCTTAATAAAAATAGATACATTTTTCCCATTCAATATCCTTGTCCTCAAAAAATTGTTATTTTATTCATTCCAAATATTCTATATCATATTTGCAAGGGCTTCTAACTAAAGGCTAAAAAGAAGTTTCAAACCATTAGGCCAAGATGAAAATACTCCATTAATAGTTATAGGATAAACCCAAGGTTAATCTCATTTAGAGGATAGGAAATTTCAAATTTTCTTACTATAATAATAGTGAAGAAGAGGATGCTTCATTGATTCTCCTTTCCTTAAATATTATGCAAATAGAGGTACCATAAAAACTATCTGTTGTAACCTATCTTGAGTAAGGATTCTTATTATGAATTCAATCCAATCAAAGGATTTGGCCCTTGAAATGATTAATTCATTCTAGATCGAAAAACTTAGCCACTCATATTATACAACAACATCACTCAAAACAATACCCTCATCATCACGTAAAAAAACACTTGTAAGAACACCCATAATAACATCCATAACACCTATAACACATAGTTAACTATCCATAATGTTATAACTTCCCAATTTATCCCATAGCCATATTAAATAATCCTCATAATTTTAACAAAAAATATCTTCATTTTAAAAATCTATGACAACAATTCCTTCTATTTAGTTGGATAGCCTATATTCCCTAAACTTATCTATTTTTCAATATCAACCATGTGAAGAATTGAATCAAATTGGTAATTAAATAATTTAGCACCCTAATTTTTTTCTAACATATTTTGTATTTCTCCAAAATCCTTTCTTTCCTACAACATTATTTACCATGCCTAGAATTATCTGAAAATAATTCAAGTTCACCATTCATAACATCTCAAATAAAATTATTACTAATTACCTTTCTTAAGTAAATGATGAAATTATAGATTTGATAACTTAAAAGAAGTATTTTCATCATTGGAAATCTTATCGAGATTATCATTATTTAAATATTTTCCTTTTACCATTCTACTCTATGGAGTTGATTTATCTTCATATAAATATTGGATCTAATTTCTCCTAAGAACATATTCAAGAGTTTTTTCATACATATTCTACATACTAATTTACATTTACACACATTATACCATTTTTTAAGATAATTTTTCCTTTTTTCCTTCTTTCATATTCATATTCATATATATATATATATATATATATATATATATATATATATATAATTTTCATTATTAAAACCATTATTCCAAAAATATGATAAAAAGTATTCTTTCCACCAAACTTAAAAACTGAACTTTCCATCTTACCTATCTTACCTACAAAATATACATCAAATTATTCAATAATTTTGACTTGTTTGAGGTTATAAATAAAGGCATTCCAAAGTATTCACTTGTGAAATGCCTTATAGGAATAACTAATATGAATATAATTTAAAAAAATATTATAAAATCATTTTATAATATAATAAAAAAATGTTTTAATTAAAAACTCACTCTCTATATATATATATATATCCCTTTTCATGCATCTTATTTTTAGGTGGGCTATTTTTGGCCTATTCAAGTGTGGAATTTTAGCTTTATGCACTTATATTTAAATAAATAAATTTAATTCTTTCTTAAATATATGGGAATGTTATGACTTAAATGGGTGTCCAATTAAAATTAAATGATGGTAAACTTAAAATATGGGAAAATAATAAATTTTGATTGAGAGTGAAAATCCATAACATTTTTTTATGGTTTTTGAAGAAGGATGTTTTTAATATGTCAAACCATAATTTTTTGTATTTATATTTTATTAGGATATATAACTAAAAAATGTTTGATTCATCTGACATAGTCACTAATAATTCTTTCCTTATTTTTTTTAATTATGGGAATGAAGGCTTAAGATATTTTGTGGTCAACAAACTACTAGGTAAACTTGAAGAACCCTTTTTGACCCTACATTTTTTACCTATTTTTAATGTTTAACTTCTCAATAAAACATCAAATTTTATCTTTGCACCATCCTTTTCTCTATCCAATGGTACATATTAAAGGGATAACATTTAGATGTCTGTACAATGAATTTTTGCCATTGATTACCCTTATTTATGTGTCTCATTTTATTTTAGTTTAAATGTTAAGGCTAATGTTTTTATACATATCTAAATATTTGAACATTTATATAATATCAATGGTGTGAAATAGATCAAGATCTAATGGAGTGGATTAAATTATAAAATCCAATGGAGTGAATTTATCCTTGAGGAATTTTATTAATGATGGACCTACTAGTATTGAAAATCCACAACTAAACTCCCAAATATTCTATTTATTTTTAATTAACATTTTTAATAATGTGGGATCTATTTTTTCAAATATTGATCTTTCCTAAGTCAAATATTTTCATTCTAAAAATCATTTGTGTGTAAAATCTATAGCTCCACCTTGTCACCTACCTCGAATGCACATTTATAAGTACTGACACCTTGTTGAGTCATCTTAAAAGATGTGCCATTGGTCTACTATGTCATGTATAAATCATGTTCATTCCATCATTTAAATTTTAAACTTTATTATGAGGTGAAAACCTTATTTCAACTGCATTATCAAGAAAAGGCAATGAGGTCCACCATTTAATATCTTCATTAATGGCATAATTTGGGGAGTTGAGTCATTATTGACACATTCAAATGATGTTATATTATCAAAATGGGATGATGTGGAAAATATTATGGAAAAAATATTATAAATGTATAAACATTTATAAAAATATTATCTATTATGTCAATGGGTAGAAAAATACAACATAAAATAGAAAGGAAAAATCCTTACAACTCTACACACAAAACCAAAAACTTGAAAACACAAAATACTCTATGCATTTATCTTCAAACTAATCTAAAACTAATAATATGATGTGCAATTGAAAAATTATAAGATTAAACACTCAATTTCATTTTAAATATCTTTTTATCCTTTTTATCCACTTTTTAAAATATTCCTTATGAATTACAGACCTACATATAATCACAATGGCACTTGAGCACCAATTTGGCCACCAGAATTCTCTATAACATAACCTCCATGATATATCATTATAAGATTTAAAGAAGATGCTCACAATTTGACTCAAAATAATTCTACTTTGAACTATTCAAAAAAAACCAAATACTTATCCTAAAATTACATTCTTATAAACAAAAACAATGAACTACATGTAAAATATTATCCAACAATTTGAATACCATTTGGCTCTATAATCCTACCATTATAATATACCATGGGAAAATTAGATATTTTAACCTTCAATATAAATTTAGATGGTTTCACCTTTAAAATGTTAACTTCACATGTAATGTAATAGTCTATAAAAGATTTACATATTACTTTTTTGGATTCATCTAGTTCGTGCCTAAGATCAATTGATGGTCTTAAAATAAAAGTGTAGTCATCAGAGAAAGATACATTTATAAAAGTGCATGTCCTTGAATAATGATTAAGTGGCAATGATAGCACCATATGAACATCTTTTTGGGCATAAATTTGCTTATTTTTTAGCATTGCATTTCCAAGTCTATGCAACATCTGAATGGCATCTATGTTTATTGTTGCATGTTATTTTCATATTTTATTAAAGTCATGTGTGACTTTTGAATTTTCTTTTATCATCTACGAGCTACAATATGTTACCACCGCATATGCATTCAATATAAATTATGCATATGTATTAGTTTGCCATAAATATGGCATGTTTCATATGAAACTATTTCTCCATACTTGTGATTGTTTATATGCAAGGAAAATGGTAGGTTGCTTTATTTTGCTTTATATTTTTGCTATGTACTGAGGCATATCCATGTCAAGGTCTTGTAAGAAAGTGTCAAAGTCATAAAAAATAGTATATAATTTTGTGTTTAGTATCAAATAAATTTTATTTACTACTACTTCTAAAATTTTAGATTTTTCTTCAAAAGGTTCGAGTATTGTTGTCATTTGCATTGGTAGTAATGAGAAGTTGTATCTACAATTTTTTCCCTTCTTTTTCCTATAGCTACTAGTATGATGGTGTATATGTAATTTATCTATGTCTTTTTCTAGAACATCAATATCACAAGTTATTTACTTGCCTATAAAATGTATAATTCTTGACGTTTGATCCTTTCCATATACCAGTGCTTCTTTTATCCATATTAAATAATGATCATGAGCATTTCCTATATGCTGAAATTATGTCACACAAAAATAATCTGTGATTTTTCCTAATAACAATTCATCATTCCATATTATTTGTCTTAATGCATTGATTCAATGTTTATAATAGTGTGTACATGTGACTGGATCTATTTATACAAGAAATGAATCATCATTTAATTTATTGAATTTATCAAGTCTAGAACTTATTTTTTAATTATATTTTAGATACAGTTGCTTTAATGCATTCATCAATGGTTTTCAGTGATGCTCAACACTAATAAAATTTAGGGAAAATGTTGGTGTTCCTATTGGCATATCATTTCAAAATATTTTTTATTAATTCCTTGCATATAATTAGGAGAGATACATGTTTTTTTTAAATCTACATATCCAATTTCTGATTTAAGAACTTTTTTAGATTTGGTTTGTATTTGACATTTTTCACTAAAATATTTCTTCCCTTTAACCATATTTTTCTAATTTAAACCCACATAATCTTTCCAACTTGATCTATGATTATTTTTATTTCCTTAAATAAAAAATTGGTATGATGGTATACAAATTATCGATTAGCATGGAACAGTTCCCATTGTGAAATTTTTTGGTAACTAAATATTGAAATTACATCTTCATCATGAGCATTGCCAAAAAAAAAGTGTTGTAAAGTTAATTTATTCCAATTATTTGTCTTTAAAAATTCTAAATGGAATATTTTATTCAACAGGTGCTATTACAATTACCATGTCTTGAAATGCAACAATACATGATGAATCTATAAAGCCATGAACTAGAATGTTATTAGAACATGTTTCATATATGTTGAAAGGCACATTTAATTAATTATCACTACTTTTTATAGATTAGTTGGAAATACTATTCTTATTTTCATCATCCATAACACTAGAAGCTATGAATGGTTTCTAATCAAAGTTTATTTGCACATTATGAGTAATGTACAATTTTCTTGTACACAATTGTTGCAATGTTTACATAAAAAGTTTTGGGATGATGGTTCCTTGTTGATATGTATTTTTTAATTCTAATTTTCATTTTAGAGCTATGGTAATTGTTGTTCTTTCATTTGTAGATCTGGGCAATGTTTTTTGAATTTTGTCAATATCTGATGGCATGTTGATAATTGGACCTTATATTCCAAGTTATGGCTCTTTGTAGCCTAAATCTCTTATTTGAGAAAATTAAATTCTCAATGAAACAAGTCTTTCCTCAAGGTCTGCTAGCATAAGTACATAATCTAGGTGCTTGTTTAGTTTAATATTATTAGGTGTTACAAATCAAGGAAGTGTTTCATTTTTCAATGATTGGTTATACTTTGCACATATTCTTTTTTTTAAATGGATTTATTGTTTAAAACTAATTATTAGCATGTATTTTTTTCAATTTCATTAAAAATCTTCATATTATGTTTGAAATGAAATTTCTTTAAAAGAGCACATACATGTATAGTAGTGTCAATTATTTTCTTGTTAAAAAATTGTATTACTTTTTTGTTAAGGTTTTTGATAGTTTTTTTGTTTGTGGTCTTTACACATGCAATTTTAAATGTTTCTAGCAAAGACATGGATCTTCTGTTCATGGTATTTTCACGTATAGTTTTCAATGTTTGAAACTTGATAGATTTTTTGTTTGTGGTCTCTGCACGTAATTTTCAATATTTATAATAAAGATATCAATTTTTTGTTTGTGGTATTTTCACATACAGTTTTCAATATTTGTAGCAAAGACTAGATATTTATTTTTTACGGTCTTCATATGTGATTAAAAAAATCATTTACTTGTATCTCATTATGTTTATTCACTATCAAGGGTTTGGAATGTGTATGCCATGTATTTTTTTTAAATAATATTATGTTGTATATGGGTAGTGGTTACACACTATCATTATAGATTTTGAGAATCTATTGGTTGATCGATGACCATAGGAAAATTCTTACCTTTAATAAATATGAAATCCATTGGATAGAAAATTTGTTACCTTTTATTCTACCTTCATCATAGATCAAATCCACTTTAACAATGTATGCTTGCTAATTTGCAATAGTTAGAATGTTCTTAATAACATTGTCTATTAGATTTTGCTCCAAAAAATCATGTGCTTTTACATCTCTAGATACAATTACGTTATAAAAAGGCTATGTTTCATAGAGTCACAAAGAACACACATCAAAAACATTCTTTTATAAATGGCATATGGCACTAAATATTCTATCACTAGAAAAAGATGTGTTTTTCAACATTCTAGACAGTCTGCTTAGTTGCATCTTTACAACTTTTGTTTTCCAATAGAGAGATAACATAGCATATGTTCTAGTTAAAGGAATTTATCATAAGTACCATTGGTATTTTTTTAATTTATTATATTACAATGGTTTATAATGACCTGACATTGGATTTTGATCATGCAATAATATGCAATAAAGAGGCAAATTTATTTTTTCATTAAAGTGGAATTTTTTCTTTCTTATCAAAGAAAAACACAAATGGGAATGTATAGCCATTTGGAAAGCCAATTTATATGTAAATTATCACCCCATAGGCCATGCTCACCATTAAGCATACATGAAGTTGTTGAAATATGTATTCGATAAAAGTATGTCTCTATATCATGTACTTAATGCAATTTGTAGATCTCTTTAGGATCCAATTCTAGTTACAAAGATCTTAAGGCATTAGGGTCATTATTTTCTAAACATTTCCAAAAACATTTTATAATTCCAACATGAAGCTCTATTGATGTGTAATGAAAATGCAATAAGACTTAAAATGCATAAAAAAATTAGTCACCCACATTATATTTAAAAAGACAAATTATAAAAAGGCTTTCTCCATGCAAAGTAACATCTATGCAATGAGAACTAGCCTCTTTCAATGGCATGTAGTCTTCTACAGAAATTAATTATTGATCATTATGCACTTACATTATTTCTTGATTTGCATTTATGCATTTCATTTTATAATGTTCAAAATGGCATAAACAAAGTTTTTTATAAAAAAACAATACTTTCAACTTCGTAATGTCTTACTTTCTAAAAGAAAGTGAAGCAGTAGTTAAAACATTTAGCAATTATCAAGGTCTTTGAAAACCTCTCTAAAAAGTCAAGCTGCACACTAATAAAATACAAGGATCAACTATGGAAAAAACTTGATTAGTCAATGACTATACATTATCATAAAACTTGATTAGAATGAGAAGGCCTTAATAGAAACTCTATAATAAATATTTCCAGATAAATAGACCATTTTGTAGTGGTTATTATGGGAATGTATATTTTTCTATAATAAATATTGAAAAACATAAATTATGTATGTCTAAAAAATAGTTAACTAAAGTTAAATTAGGGTCATAAAGAATTGTCACAAACTTGAACTAATAGAGAAGTTACATCATAAGCAGGATAAAGACTTAGTGGGTATATCAATTGAAGAATAATTTCCATTATATGCAGCATTAAAGCAAAAAATATAAGAATAATGCAATAGATAAATTGATATTTAAATAAAAATCCAAAATACTTTGCAATAAAAAAATTGATAACCCAAAGCCAAGATAAAAATTTCGAATACAATATTAAAAGTATTCTCATATAGTACAACTAAGATGCAAGCACTAGTGATGGTTGATTTAAGTGTATGCTTCAATTGATGGAATCATGTTAAAATAGAAGTTAGTAGGTGTGTGTGTGTGTGTGTGTGTGTGTGTGTGTGTGTGTGTGTATATATATATATATATATAAGATCTAGATTATAGTCATAAATAAACTTACAAAAATTAATTGATCACAAAAATAATATTTGTTTGTATATGTTAATTTAGAAAACAAAATGGACTTAATTGATATAAAAGGCAATGAAGGTCACAAATCTAACGAACATGATGACATTAAACTAAGTTGTTGCATCATGAGACTTACATTTTCAAATAATAATGACTTGTAAAAATACTAAACAACTAGTGCTAAGTGAAATTTGTAGAGATCTATAAATATTCCCTAATATTATCTTCTAGAGATTTTTTTTGTAGGAAAAAAAGAATTAGAACTAATAGATAACAACCATATTGAACAACAACAAAATGTGCACAACAAACAATAAATCAATATTTACTAAAAATTGTTACGTTCATGTATACTTTGAGAAAAACATATTTACTTTAATTGAATTATTTAAGTATTATTGATGCTTAAATATTTATTTAATGTATAAAAATAAATAATAATATAATAAATATTGCATTTAATGGCAAATTAAATTCCTATGCCACATAATTTCCTTCATAACACCCAAATAAATGCCCTATACCATGGTCTATTGAAATCTCTTAGACCTATGAATTGAGATGAATAAAGACCCATTCTCAATGTTGATAGTACACTTATATGTCTATCATACAAAAAAATATGTTTATGTAATTTTTATAGCCATTGTATAATTCATATCTTCAAGTGGCTGGTTGGTAGGCTCTCTTACACATTCAAAATCATCATGCTTATGGTTAAAAAACTATTCAAATCCCCTCTCCAACAATTATAAATTCATGCCTAGACTTTTTCCCACTGCATGGTTAGACTCTTCAGCCTTGAAAGCACTTGAAGATGTTAATTGTTTAATTGGGTGGTTACATGGGAAGAGAGGTTATGATGTAGTAAGCTATTCTAAACCCTACTAGTTCATTCCCTTCAGGTGAATATAGAGAGGGAATTGAAGATTAGAAGTCTAGTTCAAATTAATGATGTGAAAGGGAAGGCTATGATATTCATAACTAATTTAAAAGTTAATTTGTACCAAATGTAGCATTTAATTGGTTTACTTTGTTGCACTGGTAATTAGAGTACTATTATGGCAAGATTTTTTACACAATCTTTTTGGCATGCAGATTGATGGAATAGGTTCAGTGAAGTCTTTTTTCACAAAAGCTGACTTTATGAGATTTGTGACTCAAGAAAATTATGTTTTTTAATTGGAAGTGTAAGGTGAATAGGACATTATGGTTAAAATAATTGAATTTTTTAAAATGGAATAATCTTGCTTGATTCTTACTAAGTTACTAGAATTCATCTTCTTGTAACTATGATGAATTATATAATATTTTAATGATCTCTATACTTAGAATCATTCTTGATTCATACATAACGGAAATTTGCTAAGAGTATAACTCTTAACCTTTTTTATGTGAATTTGAAAGCAAGTCATACCATTACAAATAAAAGGAATCTTAATGCAAGGGCATGATTTGTTTTATAGTTTATTGAATTGAAGATGCTAGTTGAGTTTTTCTCTTTTTCCACTTCATTGTATCATATTTAAGTTGTTACTATATAATCTTGTTCCCCATTAAGTTTTGTTCCATCAGTTTTTATTTTTAGTTAATGCAGTGTGTATTAATTTCTCACATCATTCTTTTCTCACATGCCTTCAATTCAGTATAAATTTTGTAGCATGAAAAAAATAATTAACAAGAATAGTTGAATGAATGACAATATGATTTCCTGATATTTTGTTAAAATAGAGCACTTGTTTTTTCTTCTTAAAAGTTTTATTTTCTCTCGTAGTGATGTTTTGATCTAATATGTTTAATGCATCTATATCAGAGCATGACAGGTCCTAATGGATGGTGTTTCAATTATAATAAAAATTACTCAGGCATGTTCCAATTACTATGGTAGGTCTGTTGCTACTTATTTTTATTCTCTTTATATTTTAATCTCTTTATTTTTTACACAAGTTCTATTAGATACTTTCCACTTTACCATTTTCTTTTTTACTTTTAATGCTTATCATTCTATAATTAGTCCAAACATATAAAATCATCTTTCCAATAGTTATGCATCCATGAATCTTAATAACAAGTGTAAAGATGAAAAATCATTCGGTACATGAAACTAGTCTATTAAGCTTCATGAGATGCCACTTCATACTAGGTTATCTGGTTGAGAAACTTGATGGTGTAAAAGAAGGTGGATTGAAAATTATTTATGATTTAGATTTTTTTTTATAGGTATAACTTCTTTTCCACATTTTTTAATGCCAATTAGTTTCTTTACACATCATCATTAATTGGTAAGCTATAGGCCATATTGGTATGCTCATTCAAGAAATACAACCTTAAATGTTGGTAAAAAAATAGCCACACACAATTTCATTGAGAAGAATCATATAAACTATTTTACACTATCTCATCTGTAGGATCAACCACTAGATAAGGAGATACTACAAAACCCAACACAACCAAATAGCCTCTACCAAATAGAGTACTCATGAAATTGGGAGGAACAAAATTAAACAAAACAAATAAGAAGATAATTTATAGGCTTAACTAGTAGACAAGGAGATACTACAGGACCCAACACAACCAACTGAATGAGATGAATCTCAAGACAAGGCATAGGAAGAATTGACTCAATACTATATGGAGGGTACTACTATTTATTTAGACACATTTGCAAAAACTATTGATACGTTTATGAGGGAAAAAATAGAGGTTTCTATTCTTAGTCAAGATGAGCCTCCAAAGTGACTAAATCAAAAATGAAATTTTATGAAATGCAAGGAAATCATTCATTACTTGGGCATCTCTTTTGATATTCATCTTGTTATCATAGAATAATAAAAAAAAAAATCAGTAAGGCACATGTACTATCTTCATGTCTTTTTCCCTCTCATTCACCCTATAAAATGTTGAGAAGTTATTAAGGAACAATCTTTGTGTAAATGGGATTGAGGAAATAAAGTGTGTTGTGATTTCCACACTTTACCTAGGGAGAGGGAGGGATGATAATCCCCAACATAAGTAATAATGGAACTAACATTACTAGAAAGTGGGTATTAAAATAAGTGGAGGGGGATGCACCATGAAAGATTTTATTCTATTATCAGATCTAATATTATTAGCATATGGCCACTTTAAGTTTTCCAACATTATTGGTAATGTAAAGGCTTTTACACTTTCAAGTTTTACACTACTTAAATTAGCATTAATTTCTTGAAAAATGGTGTGTGACTTTTCCTAATGGAAATATCAGGGGTCATGGAATGTATGGGATCTTACGAAAAGAATTGTTTAAATGTTTCAATCTTCAAAAATCACAAGCCTTCTCGATAAAATATTTGGTCAGAAGGGGGATTTTTAATTAGGGACATCTATGACTTCATGAGTGTCAATAATCACACATTCGACACAATTTAAATAAGTCCAAATATTTAAAAGAGTGGAAAAACTAACCTATAAACCTTCGTAGATTGATTCTTGAAAGCTATTTTTTTAAATTTCTATTGTAGGGTACAAGTCTTGTTTGGAGAAATTAGAAATGTAATGATGGAAAGGCATTTTAATACTATATGACAAAATCGCAGGTCATATCTTGATCCATGGTTAATCAAAAAGTGGGACTATGTTTTGGAAAATGAGATGTCAATCTATTTGAAAAATGCAATCTTATTTGAACTATAAAGTTTTGGGGTAGTTAATGCTACACCAATTAGAAGTCAAGTCTGAGTAATTAGGTCTTTTGGAAATGTTCATCTCTTAATACTTTTTTGGCATTGGTTTCAAAGTTGAATTTGATAGTTTACTCACTTCTCTTCTTTCTTGGAAAATACCACTCCTTAAGAACACTTGGATTATTTGAGATAGTTAGAAACTATTATGGCACATAATTTGGTTAACTGTTGTTGGATGCATGCAAAAATATAGGTGTAAGAATACCTTTCATGATAATCCTTCCACTCTCAATCTAAGAGTGTTGATACATTTTAGGCAAGTATAGTCATTGTTGATCAATGTTAAATTCAAGTGTATAGTTCAATTAGCCACTATAGAGGGGGGTTGGAAGTTTCTAGTAATCACCCATAAAAATTAGGGTATATTTTTCCAAATGGCATTCTTTGTGTGGTTAATTTTCCCTATAATTATTGCATAGCTAGAAATTTGATGTTCAGAGGACCTATTTACCTTCAAATGGTTCCAAAAATTATTATGCCATGCCTGTAAATAAAATTAAGGAAACCCCCTCCATAATCAACCTCAAATGGAAGGGAACCCTTAAAATATATTAAAAAGGAACCTGATTAAGGATCACTTTTAGATTGCACCTTATCCAAATGACAATTGGGGCATATGAAGAGTTCACAAGAAAATTTATTCTTTAATTTACCTTTGATAGTGTTAAATAGCATAGTTTCAAACAAAAACATAACTTGGTAATCCACCAACATCCAAAATACAAACCCTGAAACAAATTTAAATTCATAAACAAAAACATAAACCATACCATTTAGCACACCTAAATGTATTTTATGCCCTAAATCATCTTCAAAAAAGCCTATTGAAACTGAATTAATGTTTAAACACTAATCTGTATAATTGTCAATGACTTAGGAGAGAGCACTACATTATTATTACCCTATCAAAACAAAATAAAATAAAGACACCAAAATTGTAGATTTAAAGTTTAAAATAGGTACTTATAGGTTTTGGGCATGTAAGCATATGTTACAAAACCTTACAAAAGCAAAAAAAATAATGATAGGAAATAAAGCCTACTACACTAACCTCATCCTGAAATCCAAAATCTCATCTAAACATACCTATCATTTCCTCCTCTCCACACATATCAAAGTAGCATCCCAAAAATGCCATTTTGAATGCACCAAAATGCCACTACCCTTCCCATCCACATAAGTCTATCGCATCATACATCCATTAACTAAAAATAAACACCTATTCATGGTCCAAGCACAAAGTAGTTATCACACTTGGAGAGACATGAAACATCTCATAACATGCAATACCTCATGCCAATGATAGTTGTGCAAATACTATTTTTTAACTAGAATGTTAAAAACCCTATAAATATCTCAGTAAAAAAATTAGCCATTCTCCATCACACTAATCAACAACATGTGATTGGTGGGATAAAATTAGTAAAATCATTGTTTAATGATCTATGAATGCAATATATATCCCTTTGAGACTAATAAGGGTGGGGTATATGGGAGGTTTAGAGTCATCATATCACTTTGTAAATTTTATATTTAATTCAAATGTAATGTATATATAATAATATTATAAATTTATACCTTTTTGCTCTTATAAGCTCTATAAATTAAAATTATATATCATTATGCATCTTCTTAACATGGTTATTTGGATGTATATTTGTCTTATATGGATGTCTACATTAAAAACTAAAGATTTGAATCTCTTTTTAATTCTCTAAAATGAGAAAATTAAGTGGTGCATTATAACTAGTTGCATCACCTTTATTTTTATGCATATTGGCATTGTATAAAGAATACTCATAACTAGGCAATGTTGGTGAAACATCACCATTAAAAATGCATTGATATTACTATATATATATATATATATATATATATCTAGGTTTGAAGTATACCATAGTTCCTAAAATGATCTTTAATCTTTAAGGTTATCCCTTGTGCACATAGTCAATGAGATAATTATCCCAAAAATCAAGTTCTACATTTTTGTGAACACATTTTCCATTCAAATGTTTATCTTATTGAAAAATTAAAATATACACATCTTCATCAGTGTTAAATGATGTCTCAAGTCCATCCACATGATTCATCTAAATCCCTTTTTCTTATAAAATATATCTACACGTATCATTAATATTATTGAAATCATCTTCCAGTTCCAAAATGGAAAATGTGCCCATTTCTCAATTAGAGATAACTAAGTTTTGAAAAGTATATGAAGGTTCATCAAGGAAAGATGGATTCTAATAAAAAATTTAAATCCTAAAAAATTCCCTTGCGTAAAAAATCTCATATGTAAGTTTTACTTCATGTTTAAATTTAGAAGTGACATCCTCGTATTCATAGTCATCTCTATCCATGACCTATTTTCACACTAAAATAGAGCATTGGTCTTCATAAAAATACTAAAAAGATCCTATAAATTAGGTTCAAGATCATTTTATACAACATATTATAATTCATTCATGTGAAAGTCCTTTTTATCCTCTTAAAAGTATATATCACCCTCACCAATATCTTTTTAGTCATCTTTTAAAAAAGAAGGCATCTCTTTGAATGACTCAAAAACACAATGCTCTAAGGGTTCTTAAATGAGATATTTACAATTTTACTCCTCAAGAGGAGATAAAGTCTTATCCTTTATGGATGGGGATCCATAAACATCCTCTATTATAGCTAAGAATCCTTCAATATTTCCTACTTTTATGAGTTCTATGCTAAACTCTCTATCACTTTGTGGTTGAGTACTTTGGATGGGAATATCCATGTCATCTCTACACACATCCTCATGCTAAAATTTAAGAAAAAACACTCTTATTATTATAGGATTTATTATGCATTTTATGCTAAATCATTAATTCTTCTTTAATTCTTCATGAAGATTTTAATATTCCACTACTATAGCTTCAAAGTGCACATCAACATCTTCTCGAACATCATTATTTACATAATATTGGAAGAATATTCCATTGTTTTCCCAATCATCCCCTCAAGAGAGGTATAAGTTTCCACAATTTATTAATATACAATTTTAGACAGAATAAAGAATTGGATGGAAACTGATTTATTACAAAAATAATAAGCTTATCTAGCCTATGTTTGATAAGTATGAGGTAATTATTATAATATTTTTGGTTGAGAGCCTTTATTACTTATTTGATTAAGCTTTGGGATATATTTTTTAGCATACTAACTATATAAATCAATTAGAAAATAATATGCTTCTAAGAATATTGGATAATAATATTATTTTTGAAGGTGATAAATTCATTTTAAAATTAGCTTATGTGGATCTTTATCTTAGATGTTTCATTGGGATTTAAGGTCACAACTTGAGGTGAAGGTATGGTGAATTAATGACTTTTACATGGGATTAGGGGATTTGAGGGGTATTGTAAACTTGAGGAAATAAATATTTTATAAGTATAGAGATTATTCTTATATCTTGTTTGAGATTATTCTCAACTGATACAACAAGATCAAAGGCTTATGGAAAGGTTATACCTCTCAATGCTTGTATCATCATAATTAGATTAATGTTAAAAAAAAATTAGGAAAAAAAATTATAACTAATAGTAGACAAACTTTTATATGTATCCTCTCCCATGTTATTTTGAATATGAAATTAAAATTTGATATGTGCCCCATAGTAAGTCTTTTGATTGTAGCCAAGTGTTAAATTAGAGATAAGGTGTAGGTTTTTTCCATAAACTGATTGTACAATTAAAAAACTATCTTATCTCAATTTGAAATTGATGTAGGAGTCAAAATTCTAAACCATTCAAAAGAATCTCCATTTAAAGATGATTCCAATAATAAAAGAGAAACAATATTTATTTAAACTTGGTATATTATGCATAGATTTTCCACGTCATGTATGTGATCTATGGTGGATATAGATTTATCTCCATTAAAATTAAGAGTGTTATGGGAGATGATTTTAGAATATAATTCATGTGCCACATGTTTAATGGTCATATAGAGTTCCAAAAAAATAAAGGGACCAGCCCTAGGATTATCCATTGCATTTTAGATGAGTATAATTCATAGTTAAAGCGATAGTCCTAACATTTGGAATTGTAGACTTGGCAATAAATATTATATTTACAACTTTATAAGTGGATGGAAAGGATTTAATAAGAGTTTTATTTGTAGAGTATCTAGTTTGAATTATTTCTATGGGTTATTAGATCTACATACTAACATAGTTTTCAATGGAATAATTTTAAAAAATAATAAATAAAGGTAGAGTATTTTTACCAAATATTCTAGATTTGAAACAAACAAAGTAAAATATTTTTCTGACTCTTAGTCAAAATCACAAATTTAAAACAACAAAGTGTTGAAATATATATATATATATATATATATATATATATATATATATATATATATAATACAATAAATAAAAATCTATATTAGTTAGATAGTTTTAATATTTTGATCCTTTTTAATTGATTTTTCAAGATACCACAAAAAATCTTGAAAAAAAGTAAACTAAAATTTTTAATGGAAATTTTGATAAACATAAGTAAAATATTTACATTTGTATCTTAATAAACATACCAAATACAATTTATACTTAAATATTTCACATACACAAATTCTGTTTTGTAAACATAATAACAAGAATTTTTTTATATGAGACATTCCAAAGAAATAACCTTCAAAATTAAAATTTAAGCTCCTCCTACTTTAATATTAATCTAAAAAAGTTGGGAATAAAAATAGTAAAAAAAATTGAAATGAAAAAGCTATGCACCAAAGTAATTACTACTCTATAATAAAGCCAACAAAAAAATGTTGGAAAAAACATTAATATATAAAAAAAAATTAATAAATAAAAGATGTAAAATAATTCAACATTATCATAAAGTGAACCATCCAATTCAGACCAAGGGTATGAATGAGTCACAATTTTTTTTTTATTATGTTACAAATATTACATATATGTAAATATATATAAATTAATAATGTATAATATTTAAAATTTTACCCAATATTAAAGCCACTAATTTCTATTGAGTAATATGTCTGTAAACATGTGTTTCAATCTCAATCAATAATCAAACATTTCCATAAATGACTAGTGTAAGTATCTTGAGTTTGGAATCTTTTAAAAGCTTCAATTTTCACCTAGGAATATTATTTTATAAAATCTAAATATTGTATTTTATAACATAAGAAAAAATACCTATTTAAACTCTCAATTAAATTAAAAAAAATCTTTTTAATCTCCTTTTAGACACATTATTCTTACATGGGTTATTCTACACTACATTTAAAAGTGGTATTTTATATTTAAATAAAGATTTTTATTTTCTTCATTAATATATGGACACATTAAAATTTAAATGGGCATTTAATAATTAAATAAAAAATGGAAAATTTAAAATATGTGAACATAATAAAATTATATTGGGAGTGAAAATTCACAACATAAATTATAAAGAAAAATATGTCGAAAGATTGGTACATGTATCAAATATAAATATAACTATTGTACATTTTTAAACATACATAGACATATCTTCAAGTCTCATATATAAATCCATGTGTTTAACATTTTTTGAGGTTCAAGTAAACTATTGAATAAAATATGCTTTACCTCACTATTATATATTTGGTGTGGCATTTTCATAAGCATAATCTTTAATTTAAGAACATACTCATTAACATTCTCTCTAGGTTTTTATTTATGTTGGGAAAGTTATGAAAATGTGACACTTTGGTTAATATTGATTGAAAATTGAGTGAAGAAGGTATCATTAAAATAATTAAAATAACACTAGAAGCATCATAGTAGTATATAGAACAAATCTAGTACATGTTCCTTGAAACTTCTAGGACATATCATAGTCATTAATATATCATCATGTATAAAACTTATGCATGAAGAATACAAGGATTGATTATGATTTGAAGAATCACCCTTGGCGTTGTATACATAAAGTTTAGGCACTATAAAATTGGTCGAAAAGGGATAAATTATGACCTCATGAGCCAATGGGTTATGTAATATATCATGAGAAGTGATTACATAGTTCTATCTTTGAGATATTTAGAAAATTTGTTTGTTTTTTAATTGTATATTTTGAAGAGATTGTTTAGTCAATGCAACGTTAAATGTATTAATATGTGTATGATCTAAATCATGAGTAAAATGTGTAAATGTATACTCTATTATTTTGACCAAGACTAAGACTAATATATATAGCATTATGATTGAAATAAAATGATCTATAAATAATGGAAGGCACTAAATAAGTAATAGGCTAAGTAGGAATAGTTTGAGTAACCTAAGGAGATATATTAAGTGGAGGCATATAAGTGTTAATATGATTACTAGCCTCACCACCTAATGCAGAAGAAGAGCCCATACTAAGAAGATTAAAAACATTCAAATAATTATTACTAACACATTCATTCTCAATTGTATATATTTTATCTAGTCTTCTCTTGTTTTTTTCATCTTTAATAACATAAATAATAGAATCAATATCGTTAGTGATGTTCATAATAATATTCTCAAAATTTATTTTATCACAAGTATTATCATCAAAATTATAATCATGTTTAATATATAAGTTTTCATCACTCAATTTTATACCATTTACATTACTAAGCATAAAAGAAGCAAGAATATCACTAAAATTTGTAATTTTTCCTTGTAGATAATCATTATTACCAAGAAAAGGAATTTAAATCAAGTAAATAGTAGCACCAATCAATTTAACACTTTCTAGAAGACAATGTGGATCCATCTTTTTTAGTTAGCATAAAATGTAAACATGGAAACATAAAAAGCATGAAAATAACTAGGGATAATGATAAAGTAATATGGAATACACCAAAATATGAAAATTAAATTTTAAAGATGGAATCAAATCATAGACAAATCAGATCTGGAAAAATTAGAATAGCAAATGTTAGGGAGAAGAAGAACATGAAACCTTAAAGTTGAAATATTTGAAATATATAAGTATTAAAAAAAATCTAAGAATTAGATTTGAAAGGAGAATGGCCATAATAACATAGGGACAAAGGTAAAACCAATGAGCATTACCAAGATCTAAAAATCAGATCTAAAATGTGAAATCAAATCATGAGGGATATGAAATTATAAGGTTGCATGATCACCAAGATTGGATTCACAATTTTTTTATGAATTGTGGTTTTTGACTATTTACACTACTCATAGTTTTAAAAAATAATTATCACAAGGGAGATATAAGATAATACCTTCAATAATAATTAGAAATACATATTACATAAAATAAGGATGAAATTACCATGAAACTATAAATGATCAATAACAATGGAAAGAGAGAGATAAGTGAGTGAAACATAAATACTTGGGTTATATAAATGACTGATAATGTTTAAAATATGATTCTAAGTTTGGTGAGAGTAAATCCCTAGAAAATTATTAAATTTTGGAAGATGACTGAAATTATGCACCACCGATAAAGATATTACCATAATCATGGGTCAATAAAGACATGTTTCTATATATTATGGTTTCTTCATAAGATTATGTAAAATTTATACTTCCAAATATAAATATTTTTGGAACACTCTAGTAGAGGTAAATATCTAAGAACCTATATTTTTTGAGCATAATTATTTTGCATTATCCTCTAAATCAACTTTTTTAAAATTTATATCTAATTTACAACAATGTCACAAGAAAAGTAAAATGTGTATAAGGTTAGTGGATCGAGACCCTTTGATGATTGCATATATATATCCCACATGCTTAGATAGCCTATTTATGACTAAAGGGATCCTAATGCAAAAAAAAATTAGATATTTATGTTGTTATTGAAGAAATCTAAATAATGCAAGGCTATAAAGGGTGCAATGTTGAATGAAAGTTTTCGAAAATATCTAAATGTAAAAAAATAGGCCAAATGTGAACAAACATGAAAAAAAATAGAAAATTGTGGTATAATAACTAAGATACATAGTATATACACAACGAGTGAATGTGGACTTGGTCAAGATTCAAGTCAAGATTAGAAAATTCCATAACCAAATAATCTCACAAAACTTTACAACTTCTTAGGTATATAAAATTTATGTAAGATATTTGAACTTAGTTTTTAACATGTGAGTTTGTCTCTAAACCAAGTTACAAAATGTGGTGTTAGATAAAGATTCATATAGTCAGCCACATAACATAAAACATTCAAGAAATTAAAATGTGTGATTTGTTTTTAAATATTACTTACATTACCTGATCTTGAGAAACCATTTTATATTGACAAAGATGCATATAATTATGCACTTGGAGTGGTCCTAATTCAACTTATCACCTAGTTACTTACCATATTGTAATATTCATTATTATAGTAAGATTTTATCCAACATATGATCAAGATCTTTATGATATTTTTCAATATTATAATAATATATATTGAAAAATAATATTGTGATCCAAAATAATCACAAGCCACTTTATTTATTTAAAACTTAGAATAAGTTACAATAAGAACAACATAACAAATGGTCTTCTTATATTCCAAAGTTCCATTTAAACATCAAGAATAATAAGGTAAATGCAAATCAAACATCATATTATTCAAGCTATCCTCTTTGTAATTAACACTTTGACATAATCACATGGTCAAAATGTTATCCATTTGACATGGAATTTCTAGTAACATGTCAAAATTTTCTTTGTTACAATTTAATTCCATTTTCTACTTATAAGATGGACTCATATATCATCTTTGGCAATTGTGCATACTACATCAGTGAAAAAGATAGAAAAAAGAATAGAAAGATAATTTTATTAAGTTTACTTGAAACTTTATATTTGAAAATATCCTTTTGGTGTTAAAATTTATTTCTTCTATCCACATCAATAGTTAGATGTTTCTAAATACACTAGGTATTTGACTTCATGTGAATTTCCAAACGGGTCAACAAAAAGCATTTTTTTCACCCAACTCTTTTATTTTAAACAAGATGATGGGAATCTATTTCCATGGAATTCCTCTCAAGATAAATTACTACCAATCATGGTAATGATTGTTTTTAGTAAGTAATTTATAGGTTTTCAATGATAGAATTTATTATACCTTATAAAAAATCAATCTCATCTCTAAAAAAAACTCAATTATACCTTCAAATGTTTGGATCCACTTTAAAATCCTCTAAAATATCTTATCTAATTGGGATATAATGTTATCAATAATTTCTAGAAAGCATTTGGTCCATGCTAGACAAAAATTTGAATGAGTTTAAAGTATTCCATCCATAGTATATGGATACACAAAAGTGGTAAAAAGTATGATATTTCATCTTTTTACAATGTACAATTCAAATAAGAAACACCCTTGGGATGATAGTCTGCCTCTCATTTATCACAACTACAATAGATATTTACCTAGATCTAAAGTATATATCCATTTTTAGGTTTTCTTGTGTTTCTAGCCTTTAGCACCAATTGACATAATTTACCTTGTATCGACTCCTTTATTTTAAAAATAATTTTACATAGTTATTTAATTTATTTAGCACATTGAACACATTCAATAACAAGTGTATTCCATTTTACAATAGGAAAATTCTAAACATAAGCAACACCATGATAAGCATTTAACATTGAACACCTTCTAGGTTTGTGATCAAGTATGGCTTCCTATGCAGAAGGAACTACAAATATGATTTTATTATAAGATTAATCTACTTTGGTAGAGGACATAAACCATCACCAAGCAAGTAAAGTATAAATATGTTTATCTTAATCTTCATTATTACATTGGGTTACATATAGTATTTAATACAAAACTTTTATTCCTTTACTTTCCACCTCTATTGGATACTTTAGATGTTTTAGATACCATTGAACAAGTAAATATTAGTCTAAGATATAATGCACTAGTAGAATAAAATCAAGTCATTGATTCTAGGGTGAAATAGACACATGAACAAGAGCTCCCTCTCTTTTAAATCATCAAAATAGATCAAATATCTTCTTAAGTAAATTAGTTTACAAAAAATGAGGGTTTATAATTTATTTATTTATCTTATTTCAAACTACATGTTGTGTGAACCATTTATTTTCAAAGAGAAATAATTGATACATGAGGATTTACATAATTGATCGAATTCACAACATCTAGATGTTTCTTAATAACTTATTTGGATTCATTAGAAAATTCAATATCATCCCCAACACACATGTGTCAAACTATAAGTCCTAACTCATATTGTAGCATACCACATAACTCATGTTGTGTCAAAACTATATCATTCAGCTTGATATTAATGTCAATATAGATCATTGGTATAATAATTGGTTTTTAATCATGTTTTACTAACCATTTTAGTAATCTAACTACCACTTAATCTTCGTCATTTTTATGTTAATTTATATTTTGATTCTTTCTAGTTAATTAGAATGAAGTTCAGGAGTACATAGACAACTTAATTTAATCTCTCAAATCTAGTAGAAAACTTGGCTTTATCCATTTTTTTGTTATATTTATGTATCTGGTGTATATTGTTCTTATTTTTTGTTTCCTTTACTTAATATACTTTGATATATCTTTGGCCTATGTTATCATTCATAATTATTTCCCTATATATCTAATTAAATCCATTTAGTGAGGTTATCCATCAATTTACTCTTGGGCCCTAGATCATTGGTATCATAATATACACACTCCATAACATCTTACAGTGGTATCATGGTGTATATGAGTTATGTCTCTATTTTTATTTCCATTTATACTAGGTTTAAATAAAGTAAGTTTGGGCTTGAAACTTGAGACCATGCATCATATCTTCCTACATGACATTAGATTAAAAAAAATCCTTAGAGACTTCAAATTTATAATTTTTATTGAAAATGATAGATTATTCCTCATAAAATTAAAAGGAAGAATTGGAAGAATGTCATGCACATGAACAAGTGGGTATTATCGATCGGTTTTATCAACTTCTTGAAAGTGTTCAAACTCATCCAATCAAATATCATTCACATTTATCATTCGGTATCCAAATGCCATAAAATTTTCATGTCAATGTAAAAAAATTATGTTCAAAGGAAAAATAGATCCATTTTCCCTATATAATTGGTTGAGCATATTTTTTTCATACTACATGGTTAATCATTTTTTAACCAAAAAACTATTACATTCGCTCTTTTGAAAGTTTATTTATCAATAATTAAGTGTTAAAAATACTATACTACACATGAAAATAGGGAATATGAATTCAACTTAGACATATTTGTATACACCTTGAATGGTTTTGTAGAAGCATTTATATCAACATATTATCCTATTGGAAAATATGATGACCAATACATCAATTTATCTTAGTGACACTAAGGCCAAGATAAATTTGGACAAGAATTAAAAAAAATACTTTAGACTTTGATGTCAAAATTAAATGTTCATGATTCATATAAAAACCTTGTTTTGAAGTATAGTCCAATATTAAGACTACATATCTGATTATATATGGATTTACTATAGATATCCTTACTTGTATGAGCCTACATAATTGCTTACAACTTTGGAAAAAATGCCAAATTGAAATCCAAGAAAAAATATTTGAAGTCTTAGGTCAAAAAATCAATCTAAGCATTTCAATAAGAATTAAAAACCATGGAATGGCCCTTTGGGCCAGCCACAAAAGAGGAAATAATCATCAAATTATTAGACTAATTATTTCAATACTAAAAAGTGGTTCTTAGTTTATAACCCTAGTAGTCTCTCAAATGAAGAGTGCCACTCTTGGAAGACTCTACATACAAAACTCAAGGTAGTAGGGCTAATAACTAAGAAACTATAAAAAGGTAATCATATCATGGGTTCTAAACCTAGTATTATGGTTTCTATTAAAAACATCTCTACTTACCCCAATATAGATTTAAACAAATTAAAAATATTATTACACTCTCAAACATGTATCAATGGTCAAATAGTAAAATTTATTTTTGAAAAAAGAATTGAGAAGTACCTAATTTATATTTAAGTAGGTCAAAGATTGAACTTTCCACTAGTGTCTCAACCACAATAATACTTAATTGGATAGTTCAGTGTAGACTCTGAGAAACACATTACTCAATAATGTCACCTATTGTACAAATCCAATCATTTTCAATATGCATCCATTTTAAATGTACCTCCATAATAGGTATGTGATTTTTTAATTTGGAAACCATATATTTACCATAAAATTGTAGTCTATGAAGCAAATCCTAGAAATGTTGTCATATGTGTTGGTGATAATAAGTATCACACACTAGACGTAGTTCCTAAGATATCACTCATTAATTCTAAACTATGCAAGAATTTGGATAGTTATAGTCATTCTTTTGTGTTTTTTATGATGAGACATGAACATAAGAATGTACTTGACATACTAATTCACATTGAAATTTTTCCAATAATAGCAAAAACCATAGAGGTGATTAGAAATTTAGAATAACACAAGGATATATTTTAGTCACATGGAAAAGTGCCTACACATTGTGCATTGAAGTATACTATTTATTTTATCCCTTTACTACCTTTACCTAACACATTTTTGTACCACATATCATTTATAGAGAATGAAATAATTAAGTCATACATCCATGAACTTAAGGATAAAGGATCCATTAGGCCCATCTCATCATCTTATGATAGCCCAATTATGATTGCATAAAATAAGTATGACACATGGAGATTGTATATTGATTACATATATGTCAACAATATCTAAATGAAAAACCACTACCCTCTTCCAAGGATTGAGGATTGTTAGACTAGATCCATGGTGTAAAATTATTCATCAAAATTGATATTAAGAGTATATATCATTAAATTCATGTTGAAACAACAAACATTTTGAAAACAACATTTAAATTAAAGGAAGGTTTGTTTGAGGGGTTTGTTATGTCATTTGACTTAACTAATACACCTGTTACATTCATGATGATGACAAAGATATCCTCAAGTTGTTCACTAATTCATTTTTATAGTCTAGTTTGAGTCCATCCTAATCTTACATAAAACATGATATGAAAAATTGTGCCATATTTAACAAGTCTTTCACACTTTATGACAACATGTGTTATATGCTAACATGGAGAAAATGTTTATTTACCTTGCTAGAGATATAATATATAGGATACATAGTATACACATAATGAGTGCATGTGGTCCCAACCAAGATTTGAGTCATTCCACAATGGACATAACCAAATAATATCTTATTTATTAATAGTTTCATGGGAGTATAAATATTTTATAGGTGATTCTTACTTATATTTTCTCTTGTGACTTAGCCTCTAAATAAAATAAGTTACCAAAGTTCAAACCAAAGAAAGATTCATCAAGTTAGTTGCATAACATAAATCATTAAATTAATTTAAATGTAAACATTATTTCACTCTAGTACTTACATTACCTAATATTCAACAACCATTTGAGATTAAGATCAACACATCAGATTGTGCACTCAGAGTAGTTTCCATTAAATTTTTATGCCACTCTTGTTGTAATTTTCTTACCATGGTAAAACATTCACTATTCCATTAATAAGTTATTCAACATATGATCATGGTTTTTATGTTATTTTTCTAGAATATAAGCATTAAAACTATTATATTTTTGGAAATGATATTGTGATCCACACTGATCACAAACCATTTAGTTATTTTAAAAACAAAAATTATAACAAGAGTGTCATAAATAGTTGTCTTTTTATACTCAATAGTTTCATCTCAATCCAAGCATAAGAATGGAAGTGCCAATATAGTATAAAATAATCTAAGGTATCCTATAATTAAATCTCTCATTTTTTTTACCAAACACATGTGGACATGAAATAATTATATGGCCATAATTGTATCCATATGACAAGTTTTAAAATAATTTATCATAAGTTATTTTGCTCGGTTCTATATTTTTAATTTTAATATGGAATCCTATATCAACCTAGGTATTTTTTCATACCTTATGAGGTAAAAAAAAACTAATGTGAGAATTTAATTTTAGTAAGTTTATAAGATAATCTGGATTCAAAAATACCTTTATAGTGTTATATGAGTACTTATTTTGACCACACCTCAAGTCATATTTTATCAAGTACATTAGGTCTTATACCACATGTGTTATTTACAAACCCATCAACAAGAACCAAGGTTTATACACACCTATATAAGTTCTAAAAATATCATGGGAATCTATTTCCATGGACTTAATCTTGGACTACCATACTATCAATCTTGGTATAATTGTATTTATGTAGTAGATGATAGGTTCTCAAAAATGGAAATTATTATAACTTTTAAGAAATAAATATCAATTATAAAAATAGATCAAATTTACTTTTAAAATTTCTATATCCAATTTTTAATACCATAAACCATCTTATCTAATATTAGTATAAGTTTCTTGATAAATTTCTACAACATTCTATCTATAGGTTGATGGAAAAATGTTGGTGATAAATAATATGATAAATCATCTTCTCAAAATGTAAAATTAAAAGAAGCAATGTACTTGGGATGAAAATTTACCTTTAGTTAACATAGATATAACATATCTCTACACAAGTCTATAACAAATAACATTTGTTTGGTTTTCTTGGGTTTCTATCCTTTATCACTCACTAACGTAGCTTACCTTGCATTTACATCAATAATAAAAAAACCTTTAGGTCAAAATGAAGTTGAAAAATTTATTAAATTCATTTAACACATTTAACCTATTTATAAAAAAAATTTAAACCATTCTATAGTAGAGAAATTCTAAGTATAATCAATGTCATCATAAAAATCGAACACCATACACCTTATAGGTTAGTGATCAAGTATGGCTTCTCATTGAGAAGAAAATATTTATAATACTTTACCAAAAGATTCATCCACTCTAGTAAAGGACTTAAACCATAACCAAACATGATGTGGGAAATAAAAATTTTAATTTTGTTTGTCCTTATTACATTGGGTTGCATCTAGTTTCAATGGAAAAATAGTATGCCATTGCTTTCCACTATTTTTGGATACTTTAGATGTTGCAGAGATGATTTAGCATGTATATAAGAATCCAGACTATATCACATGAGTAAAATCAAATAAAAATATTGAAACCATGGTCGAATATACATGTTGATAAGAGATCCATTTCTTTCATGTTGTTGAACAAAGTCAACTACCTTCCTATGGAAAATGGTTTACAAAAGTACATTATGTTTTCCACATATTGTTTTTCAAATTCATGAAATTGGGACCATTATCTTAAAGGAAGGGTCATTTTTCCAAAATTAAATACATCATAAATATAACTCATGGCATATTATTTTTTATTAAGAGCTCGTACAACTTTTCTATTAGCTTTAACATCATCTCCATCATGTGTGTCAAATTTTAAGTCCTAAATCCTCTTTGGCCATATTTCAAATCTTAATAATATCAATAACATAAGTCATGAGTCCAATGATTGGTTATATATAATTTATTACCAACCATTGTAACAATCTAACCAACACTTCATTTTCCTCATTTTATATTAATGTATATTTCCATTCTTCCTTATTATTTAGAATGAAGTTAGGGAGTATGTAGACATCATACATAAAATATATTAGATATTGTATAAAAATTAGCATAATAATGAATTATTATTACAATTTTATATCTAATGTCAATTTTTATTATCTAAACTTTTGTTTTCTTAATGCACTCTAATATATTTTTGATATTTATCATTCATAATCATTTCCACATATAACACATTAAATCTATTTAATCATGATTTCCATTGGGTTCCTCTTGGTCCTTGGATTACCTTTGATTTAAATCCTTATTTAGGTTTCTTCATGTTGTATTTCACTTATATTACTCTTTAAGGTAACTATTATTATCATGGTTTTTTATAATGTTATTCTACACCCTAAGTGTAAATCAAATCTTGAATCGATCAATGTATCACCAAAGGATTAAATTTTAAATTGTGATTTATAGTCCTTAACTAATGATAATTATTGGCAGGTTAATATAATTCACAGTTTAAGCCATGTTAGCTATGCATACTGTTGGAATCACAATAATTGAGAGCAGTAAGGTGAGGGGTGAATCAGTGTCTTACAAACATTTATTCAATCCAACTTAAGAATACATGAACTATATGCAATTAGAAATGCATCATTTCTATAAATAAATCCTTTCTTGGAGAATATAGATCATACCTACACTTTTGATTGGGGATACACTTGTTAAGTGAGATCATGACCAATATGGGGATTTGTTAGACTCGATTATGGGATCACTTATCACAACACATCATGCTAGGAAGGGTTACAAAGCCTACCATATAACAAAATCACACAAAAACCCTAATGGAGTCCTAAGGTTTAAATCAATTACTTATTCTAACAACAAGAAGTAAATCTAATCTAGTGCACACCAAAGCTTGTGGCACATAGTGGGGGTTAGAAAGCAATAAAACAACTAAAATTAACATGTATTAGAAGAAATATACTCACATTAATGTATAAAAATCCTAATACATGGGAGAAGAATAAAAATTAATTATCTATCTACTCTTACAAAGGAGAAATAAAGTTAGGAATACTTACCTTTGAATATGAACCCATCAAGCCTCAATCTCTCCCTTGGATAATGTGCTTTGCAAGATATTGTTGTGGTATGTAAGGATAATGAAGATAAATCAGCTCTAGGATACATAACCTATCTAAACATCTAAAATAATTATCCACAAGATAAGATCTGTATCTCCAAAAAAATTATGGAATCCTAATCTTTATTCCTCAAGTAGAATGGTCAATAAGTAGATGTTTATTTGCACTTATTCACTCTTAATTCTTATCTTATGAAATTGTGGGAAATGAACTTGTTTATATAGGCATATCTTTCCCTAATCCTCATAAAAATATTGACTATATAGGTTTGACCTAGTTAACCCAAGGTGTTTTCAGGGATAATTCACTACGTCTGAGCTAGTTTAGCCAAAAGGCTAACAAGCTAAGAAAGTGAAAAATAC
Organism: Torreya grandis; assembly: GCA_037957365.1. Taxonomy (NCBI): domain Eukaryota; kingdom Viridiplantae; phylum Streptophyta; class Pinopsida; order Cupressales; family Taxaceae; genus Torreya; species Torreya grandis. The sequence continues at coordinate 17,631 of JARHVA010002161.1, read as the reverse complement.
CCCTAAACTGTACTGAGTTGACCAAGTTAACCTAGTATAGATGACTATTTAAAAGGGTGTTAAGGCAATAAAAGGAGGATGGAAAGAGGAAAATTATTGGAATAGGTAGGACTAAGAAGAATAAGCTTAGGGTTAATGGTTTTAGGATACAAGTGTGTAGATGGAAAGTGGCAAAAGGGACATCAATATTACGAAGCACCTTGGTTTGCCCACACCTTTCTTGATGTACCCATTAAGGCATGCACTTAAAGAGATTGAGGATCGATGGGTTCCTACAAGATGCAAAGTGTATGTAATAAATAAAAGTTTGATAATATTGTGTGTATGCATATGACCCACTCAAAGCTCATCACATGTCATGCAAGTGCAACTTGGTATGGTGCTTCAGGATAGAACATGATAACACACAATGATGATGCTAAGTAAAGTGAATTAAGAAAAAAATAAAATAAATGAAAGTACTAAATTGAAAAACACATACCTTTAACTTACCTTAGTTCTATAGATAAATAATTATACTACAAGAAATGTGAAGTTGTCTAATGTAAATAACATGAGATTAACCTATAGAAGTTAGTGCAAAAAATAGCCAAAAATTTAAAAAAATGGAATATAGGCATATGATAGTGCAAACTAATCTCTACGTCATCATGAATCTAATGCATTTTACTATTTGCAAAATGGATTAGTAGATACAAAGAAATGAAACAAGGAATCAGAGTAATAACTAGGTAGAAACAATTAGGTCGACCCAATCAACCTAGTAAACTAAAATTCGGCTAAAATCCACACTATTGACCTAGTATGTGTGTGCTAACCTTGTAAATTTTATAGACTTAGTACTAAGAGGGGGAAAAGTAAAGGGTTAACTTAGTTTTTTAAGCCAATATTAAAATATTTAAGGCAAATGAATGACAAAATGATGGCAAATGAATTCCAAATGATAGGAAAGAATTGAAAAATGATAGGAAAGAAATTACAAATGATTGGAAAACATAGAAAATAATCTTAGAAGCATGTAAAACATAAATGTCAAAAAGTAATATAGAATATACTAAATCACATTGGGAATGATTTAAATCATGAATTGCAAATGAAATATCAATGCAATAAAACTTGAACACAGATATGTAAGAAAGTGAAAAGTAAGCTCATGTAAGATAGGCAAAAAGAAAAAATGAAAGACTGAAAATGAAATGTAATTGAAGATGTGAAACAAACATGAAGAAGGCATACATAAAGAGGAACATGTAATAATAGAAAATGTCATATGTAAGATAAGTGAAGTTCACAAAAATCAAACAAGAACATGATGGATAAATGAAAATTGAAAGCTCTAAAAGGATGAAAACTCAAATTAGTGCATTTTCTTAAATGCAATGTAAGAAAACGTAACCATATAATGGCATGAATAGTATGATAATGAGGTATTGTGGTAAATAAATTGTGTAAGAGTGTAATCCATAGTTGCTCAAACATGTTGTTTTTTCTCTAAGGATATATAAAACTGAAACAAAGTAATGATATCATGTTCTTAAGATGTGAAGAAAAATGAATATAGAAGAAGGGAAAATAGATTTGGAATCACAATTTACCTGTCAATGGGGTAAATGAAATGGGTGGAGGGGAGAATGAATGAAAAACCAAGGTAGAGTAACTCTTTATCAAAGTCAAGACACTCAAATTAGGTTTGTCAAAATAAGAGGACTTTTGACCTTAAGGACTATGAAGAAATTCTTTTAGCTACACAAGTCTTAGGTTAATAAATGAAGTATATAGATCATCCCATGAAGGCTATATACATGAAAAGTAAAATGGACCTACCTCCCCATAATGTGTTTCTTATTCTTCAAGACCCCTTATAGAGCCGTTGATCTCCTTGAAGATTGCTACTTGCATGAAAAAGTAAGTATCACCATAGATTTTTTTTTTTGAAATCCCTTATTCCATTATACTAGCCTACTGTACCCTAAAGGACCTTGTCTTTATGTGAGGCCAACTATGGAGTTTAAGCTTTGATTAGAGATAAAATATGTGCTTGGAATAATGTATTTTGTTATGAATTTTACTTTTGAGATTTTTATGTTGCCTTTTAGATATCATTGCCTTTTAATTCAAATGATTTGGATTTTAACTCTTTTGATAGCTTTTTATATTCTTCCTCCATGTGGATTTTGAAAACTAAACATGGGTGATAAATATGACTTTCATTTGAATACTTTGGATAAGGTTTATAAGAGAGAAAACCTCAAAGAGCATGGGATCTAAGCATATCATAAATCTAGATGAAATACAAGTGATATCTTGAGTTTGACCTTGTTTTATCCAATGTGGAGATGAAAGGAAGGGGAAACCAAGAGGAATGATACATGGAATAATTTGAATTACTTAAAATCACAAAAAATGTGACAAATGTGAAAGGGGGATACAATGACAAAAAAATGTGTGATTATGTATCATAAGAATGAGGGAAATGGAGGAAAACATGCTAACATAGATTGTTTGTAAAGTCCATCTATAAAAAGAAGTAAAAGTTAAATCTGAGAACAAGGATAAAAAATACATGAAAATATTGATAAGATAGTAATTTTATGAGGAGGGATGGGTCCCATCTATGGTCTTACCTTTCCACTTAATAAAATAGAAACCCACTAGGGTGCTAAAAAGGTAAGTGAATAGATAAACAAAAGATGGTAGTTTTATGAGGAATGGTGGGTCCTATCTGCATTATTACAAATAAATTCACAAAATATAAACCCAATGGGTGCCAAAATAAGATTGAAAATCATAAGTGAAAAAAATAGGTAAAAAGGTGGTAATTTTGTGAGGAGTGTTGAGTCTTATCCATGGTCTTACAAAGCAACTCACAAAAGAGAAACCCATGAGGGTGCCAAAATAAAAATGTCAAAATATAAAGAAGACTATGATATATCAAAAGGTAAATGCTAAATAAAGGGGGGAAATTATTATAAAGATACTAAGGCAAAGAGTGACATAAAAAGACAAATGAAAGAAGTATATAAGGGCCAAAATAAAAACAAATGCCAAATGTGATGTGTAAGAAAACCAAAGAATGTAAAGGAAAACAATGATGCTAGTAAAATGAAATTAAAGGAAGGGAAGAAAAATGTATAAAAATAAAGAAACATGAGACAAGAGAACAATTAATACCTATGCTAACATTTGTATCAAAGATGAACATGTGAAATATAAGTCAAAAAGTCTCAAAAGGTTTGTTGAAGATGGATTTGTTTGTTATTATGCATTATAGAATAAGAGTGGTCATTTCAAGATGGCCTAATGGGTAAGTAGATGTAGGTATGGGCATCACAAGATGAACCAAAATCTAAAATTACATGTGGATGGGCATCACAAGATGCCCGAACATGTGAGTTGGAGTGAGGTTACATTGAAACATTAAAATGGTTTGCATTGGGTTGGCAAGTGTTTTTGGAGATAAGTAAATGTGTTGGTTTGGTAGATTTTAATGATGTTTAATGCGACATATGATGTGTATGATAGGTATGAGGAGATAAAGGAGGTAAATGAGGACCATTGATGATATTATTTAGAATAAGCATTTGAAATAGGTAGCCTTTTGGTTCATGTGACTTAAGAGGTTGAGGTTTAATGGATGCAACAATATGTTTAAAGTTATTCATGTTAGCTATCCTTTCCTTATTGGTGTAAGAAGAAGGATCAACTGTGGTTTGAAAAAATTAATAGATGAGGTTTGTTCATTAGGTAGTCGATATTGATGTGATTTTGGTTCTTGAAATCGACTTTGAGAAATTTGAAGATAGTCTTGATAACGTTGTTTTTTTGAGAATATCAAGATTGAAATATGGACCAAGCAAGAAAGAAATAAGAAATTGATGAAGATAACAATAAGACTCATGAGAATGACCTATAGTAGCATACCACCAACAAAATTTATCTAGATTGTACCATTTTGGATGAGGTTTGGAAGGATCAAAGCAATGGGTTTAAAGGGTGGCAATTTATTCTTGAGTTGTTCTAGACTCAAGGGTGGGTGGGTTGGGTTAAAATTGGTTGAATTAGATGCTCCATGTTGATGTTGGGGAGGCTTGAATGATTCAATGTTATGAGAAAATGACTAGAAATGTGTTTTAGTATTTTTTTTAGGTGGTTCAAATTGAGTCATAAGAAAGTCTTGCAGCTTTCCTTTGTCTAAGGCTTCTTCCAAAGTTTTAGGTGAAAAGATTCAAACTTTGTATTGAAGGGAAGTTTTAAGAACAATGATAAATAGTTTTAAAAGATTTTCATCATTCATGTTATGGTCCACTTTATGATTGAGATACTTCCATCATTTGATGGAAGTATGAGAAGATTCATTATTAAGTTGCTTGGCATTGATGAAATGGCTAAGGTAGTTTTTAGGAAGGTCATCATGTTAGAATTCCTTCACTAGAGCACTGATTAAATCCTCTAGTTATGAGATGGAATGTCTAGGAATTTGGTCGTACCATTCAAGTACATCACCAACAAGGGCTTTGGATAAGATATTAGTGGTATCAAAGGTGCTAGTTTGGACCCATTCTTTATAGAGATTACCAAAAGACTTAAGAAAGATAGTAGGGTCTTTAGTTCCATTAGATGTGATAGTTGGAGAAATGTTTCCAATGTTTATGGATGTAATTAATGGAGCTAAAGGTTCATTTTGAATATGTTGAAGCATTATGTTATTTGTTAGAGGTTGAGGGATGATATTACCATTGGAATATCTAAGAGAAGGAGGGATAAAAATTTTATTTCGTTGGGACATGATGACTTGAGGTGGTTGACTAGTCATGTTTAATAAATGTTGTTGCATGTTCATCATTTGAGAGGTGTTAGTTATTTTCATGATGTTTACTTGTTGTATAACTTGTGCAACAAGTTGACTTGTATCAATAAGTGGTTTTGAAGGTGGTGTATTAGTGTTGTTAGGAAGAGGATTTTTAGTTTTGGTGGGAGGAGGATTATTTGTAGGTGGATGATTCCCAATATTGGTGTTAGTTATCTTAAGTGTGGTAGAAGAATAAGGAAGCTTGGTAAAGACACCATTCTTGTGATAAGTGTAAATATTATTATCTTCAAGGTTTTTGAATAATTTGGAACCATCTATATTATCAATTTGAGTGGTTTCAACCATGTTAGTTTGGTAATTAATAAGACTTGGTGATATTGTTATGGGTGTAACAAGAGGATTATGAACATTGGTTATAAGGGTATGAGTTTTGATAAGAGTGGGATTAGTTGGTGGAAGATTCCCAAAATTGGTATTGGGAAGAGGATTAGGATGAATGAACTCAACTAAATTACATTATGTAGTGATTGGTTTTGGTTTAGGAGATGAGGAAGGAAGAAATTGGATAGTTTCATTTGAAGTAATGAATTAAGTGAGGTTACTATCTAAATACTTAATTGTGCAATGTTTTAGACTAAGAGAAGGCTGAAAATATGTCATCATGATGAAACAAGACTAGATAACCACATAATTGGATGAAAAAGTGATAGAAAATAGTACAAGGTTGATTATGTTGATGGTGTACAATAATTAAGGACTAAAAAGGGTCTGCAAATAGTATAGGGTCAACTGGGTCGATCTTGTACAACAAATAGAGGCTTGGAAAAGGTCTACAAATAGTATAGGATTGACTAGGTTAATATTTTGCAATGGATAGAGGCTTGGAAAAGGTACATGGTTAACTGGGTCAAACCATTACAGTAGACAAGGAAGATGAGTACCCTAAAAATAGATTATGAAAATGGAACAAGATAATTTTACAAATATTGAAAAGTAGAAAATACTAAAAGTAAACAAATAGTCAATTTGATTAATGCTAGCCAATCCAATTGAAGTACACAAAACAAAATCTTGTACTAACTCTAGCTAATGCAATCTTTTGCACACATAATTGAGCAAAGAGAAAGCAATCAAATTGAAAAGTAAAGAGCTAACTAATTGGTCAACTTGAATTTTTATTAGATTATTAAGATATGATTTTTAATGTGATTGGAAGTTGGCTATAATCAAGGTACTAGATAATAATCTAAGGATGGTTTCAAGTAGTTTTGGTTGAAAGGGACTGTAGTGGAAATGATACAGGGTTGGTATTGGGGCCTACCCCCTCACTTTACACATAGTAACAATAAGGGTGTCAGGTGCTTAGAAAAAATATACCATTAACCACACTTTATACTTGACAAGAGCATCAAGTCAGCTTTCCCCTTTGTGATCAAATCCAATTAGGTTGGCCTAGGGTAGACAAAATGTTAAAGTGATTATTTCTATTTTGTGATTTGGTCATGTGTGCATAAAATAGAAATAGTGAAAATAAGTGATTATTTAAAAATACCCTAATTAAACTATGTGAGCTATTATAAGCATGCAATCAATAATAAAATAAATGTGTGAACCAATTACTAACATTTATGAAGTTAATTCCAACTTGGAATAATGTATAGTGTTAACACTATATCCATAAAATATAAAATAGGGTTTATAGGGTTGAACCTATACTATGGAAAAAAGGTCTAAAAATGTAAAGGGTTGGTAGGGTTGACCTACTTATTTTAGATAGCACACAGAACATAGAACTGGGTTGGTAATGTCAATCCAGTTCACTGTGCAAGGGTAGTTTTAAATAATGAAAGCTGTGAAAGGAAATATAGAAAATAAATAAATAGAGACATAAAAATGAGCCTTTTTGGATCAAAAATTCAATGAAGGAAGATTGTTGATGAATAACCTTGAAGTATGTTGTCAAAACTTACAAACTAGGTTGACAAGATCGATCAACCTACGCAAGAACATGATGTAGAGTGCTAAAAATTTATAGGATCAATTCGGTAAACCTAGTAGGTTAAACTAGATGTCTAAAAGGTTGGAAACCTATATTGGCTTGACTCGGTTGATCCAATTGCCTATTCTTAGAAACCTATGCACAAAAGTTATAAAATTGGGTTGACAGAGTCGATCTAGTGTGATAAAAATATGATAAAAATAATGACTAAAAGAATGAAAATAAGTGAAATAAATCATATAAGGGTTAGTTTCACATTGGGTTCACTAGAATGTATGTAATCAAAAATGCATCATGTTTATAAATAAATCTTGGCTTGGAGAAGATAGAGCATACCTACACTTCTGATTGGGGATACACTTTTTTATTGAGAGCATGACCAATATGGGGATATATTAGACCCAATTAGGGGATCAATTGTCACAACACACCATACTAAGAATTTTCCAAAGCCTATAGTCTAACATAATCACAAAACAACCCTAATGGATTCTTGAGGTTTAAATCATTCACTTATTATAATAACAAGAAATTAAATCTAATCTAGTACACACCAAAGTTTGTGGCACAAAGTGGGGGTTAAAAATTAGTAAAACAACTAAAGCAAACATGTATTAGAAGACATATAATCATGTCAATGTATACCAAATCCTAATAAATTGGATAATAATACAAATGTATTATCTATCTACTCTTATAAAGGAGGAATAAAGTCAGGAAGACTTACCTTTAAAGATGAACCCACTGAGCCTCAATCTCTCCCTTGGCCAAGGTGTTTCGTAAGATATTATTGTGGTTTGTAAGGATAACAAAGATAAATCATCTCTATGCTAGAAAACCTATCTAAGCATCCAAAATACTTCTCCATAAGACAAGATCCATATCTCCAAAGAAAGTATGGAACCTTAAGCTTTATTCTTCAAGTAGAATGGTCACTAAGAAGATGTTCATTTGCACTTCTTTACTCTTAATTATTATTTTATAAAATGGTGGGAAATGAAATTATATATATAGTTATATCATGCCCTAAATTCTCCAAAAAATATCAGCTATATAGGGTCAATGCAGTCGAACTAGTGTGTTTTTGGGGACAATTCACTAGGTCTAAGTTAGTTCAGTCAAAAGGCTAACAAGCTAAGAAAGTGAAAAATACCCCTAAACTATACTGGGCTGACCCATTCAACCTAGTATAGCTGACTATCTAAAAGAGTGTTAAGGAAAGAAAATGAGGATGGAAAGAGGAAAATAAATAGAATAGGTAGGAATGAGAAGAATAATCTTAGGGTTAATGGTTTTAGGAGACAAGTGTGTAGATGGCAAGTGGTAAAGGGGACAACAATCTTATGAAGCACCTTGGTCTACCCACCCCTTTCCCACTACACCCCTTAAGGCATGAACTTCTAAATATTGAGGATCAATAGGTTCTTACAAGATACAAAGTGTTAGTAATAAATAAAAATTTGAAAATATTATGTGTATACATGAACCATTCATACAAATATGAACATCTAGTAAAGCATATGCAACCATACAATATCATGAAATACAGTACATAAGGGGAAAAAAAACTCAAGGGTAAGAAAATTTACTAATATCTAAAAATGAAATACAATCCTATAAGATTAAAAACCAATCTTTAGTGAAGCACCATCTCCACATGGAGCACCAACCCTAACTAGTTAAGCCCCCACTCAATAAGGATTTATCAAACACCAACCTATAAGAAGGAACCAACCCCATAGATGAATAAACACCAAATAAAATATATAAAACTTTTAATCACCTTAAAAAAACCTTATTTCTCACATAATATATGATGATCACCTTCTTTAGATCTTCTCACTCATATATGCCTCTCAAATTGTCTTATAGACTTCTTCACTCAACTAGGTCTCTTCAAGATAGATTAGGTTATATGACCTTGATATTAAACTAAAATACACCTATTATTTGTTCATGATAGTTTCTCTAAACCCATATGATGTTCTAAAATACCTCCTTTAACTCTTTAAAGTGTTATGTCCTTTGCTTGCTCTCTCTTCTTCTCTAACTAGATAATTAGACCTATTAGGCCTTGTTCTTATACAATCCTTTATCTCATACACATATTGGTCATAAATACACACTTTCACATTTTAATTACCCTTAAAATAGGTCTTATAACACATTTCATACATGAATTAATCATTAAAATAGGTCTTCCTTAACTTAAAATACCAAAACCTCTTTTAGGCCTTAAGGAGACCTAATTCAATTAGGCCTTCATTAGTACACACTACCCTTTCATATCCTTAGAAAAAATTTAATATCCAAAAATGGAAGTAAAACTTCATATACCACTCAAATATACCCCCACTAATCTCTTCTTAGTTCCATGATACTTTCTAGCTCCAACCACCACTTGAAGCACACCATTAGTACTATTTACATTAGGCCTTCACACACATAGAAAGGTATGTCTTGAATAAATGAAGATAAAATATTATTTATCCTCACAAAAATGATAATAAATCACATATATAGAACCTAAAATACCTTAAAATTTCACTGAAGTCTTGAAAAAGTCTCAAAAACACTCCTGCAACTTGCTCACTCAGAACTGCCAGTTTTCTTCAAAGACTAGTCATGGTGACTCAGACCTCCAACACCTATATATAAATCTTAATATGAATGTAAATAAATATCTGACATCTCTAAACCATATTCAAATATAAACATCATATAGTCTAGTGGCAACTATTGGTCTTATAGACCAATTTATTAACCTCACTACACAGATCTAATTGAGTCAAAAAAGCCATTTTAGATTCCTTATTTTTACCACTATACCTTAATTACAAGATTTATTTCAAGAATTAATAATAAATACCAATCCAAAAAAAATATCCATGCTCTTGGTTTCATCACTCTATCATGATAATACATTCCTAATCATCTTCTCACTATTGCCTGGGTTTTTTCATTATTTCCACCATTAGGTCTGTTAGTGACTGGCTAACTTCGATGACTAATTTATAAAAACATAGGGATATAAATTATCTATAAACATTCATGAACATGAAACATTATTCTCAAGATCCATCCTCCATCCATTTTCATACTTTAACTTGGTCAAATCTAATTGCTACAACAAATCTCCAAAAAATTAGCACTTTCCTGTAGTGTCTACTCACACACATAACAACTCAATCACACTTGGAGATGAATATGGGAGTTTAATACAACCTCAAATATCTTACCTAATCATACCAATCCATTCTATGCACTTTTGATCAACATCTTCAACATTAATACCTTATTAGGGTTTTAAGAGGGTTTAAACATGTTTCTAGTCTTAACAATCATTCATAAAGCATAACCTCTCAATACAAAAAAAATGCCTATAATTTTGATCTAGGACCCTTCCCTATCTACCATTAATATATTATGTTCCCATGAAAAGTTTTTATGAGCTAATGAGCACAATAAAATCCTTCTTGGGTTGAGAACCCTTCATTTTGAGCACTCAAGGGACCTCAAAACAACTTTTCATGCATTGTCCTTCAAACTATGACCTCAAACTTCATGAAGTCACTTGAAACAGCATAACTCACCTCTAAAAATTCCTACATTATCTCAAACATCTTTAAATATTATCATGATCTCTCATTAGTCCACACTTTCTCTCTTTGCTCTCTAGACCTTGACCTATAAATCATATTAGGCCTTAAAATTGACCTTCATGCCTCTTTAAATCCACTCTCCACCTTAATAAAATAATAAAAAAGCCTTTATAATTCTTAATAATTACATACATCCTTCACATTCTTTGACAATAGATCATAATACCTCATTAGGCCAAGCAGGGCCTAGAAATTATTTAGGTGCAGACTTAGTCTAAAGGTCCTACCCCTTAGGCTCACCCTAAGATTCTAATGATTGATCCAATGATTCTCATACATGATTAAGAAACCTCATATAACCACTTATTTTTGTGTGCACTCATCTCACCAGGAAACCATGCTCATACCTTCTTACAAGGCCTTTTCATGCCATGACTAGGCTTAGGCTACTCAAAGATCTATACCTTCATGCATCCATAAGGCATTATTTTCATTAAAATTCTATTTCATGACAACATCCTTAGTGAAAAAACTTCACTAGTGTCCCTTTTCACATCAACACACTACCAACTAGGCACACTCTCTCAATGACATCAACTTTATACAAGATGTACCATTTACATTAATGACAATACTCAACAATCTCTCCCTTTGTAATTGATGGCAACCACTCTCAGAAATTTGTATTAACAAAAAACTTCTTCCTCATTCTAAAATTTCTCCCCCTTGAACATAAATGACAAAGTTATGTCTTTAACTCCTTGGATCACACTCCTTGCAACCAAAATATTTAACACATATGACTATGATTTAATGAGTCATAATACAAACATGTTCCCCTATCTCCATACATACCTTCTTAGAAATACTCAACTATTCTTTGAGATAATGAACCACCTAAGTATATCCCCCTACATAATTGGATTCTTTAATGATTGATAGGGGCAATAATTACACTCAATTCCTATTTTAGGTGTTCAAATGTTACTTTTGGACATGGTTTACTCAAAATGTCTAGAATTTGATCCTATGTAGAAACATATTCAAGTTTGACACTTTGTTCACTTACCTAATCTCTTATAAAATGATACCTAATGGGAATTTTCTTAGTCCTTTAATGCATGATAGGGTTATTTGAGACACTTTTAACACTTGTATTATCACATTAGATAGGGATATGACCATCATACTCCACCTTGTAGTTTTTTAAGGTCTATCTCATCCATAGGACCTGAGTGCAACATGAATATACTATAATTTACTTATCATCATAAGTGGATAATGATACTGATGGTTGCTTCCTTCTTTTCCATAAAACTATGTACCCACCTAAGAAGAAAGATCCTCCACCGATAATCTTCCTATCATCTAGACTTCCTACCTAGTCTACATTTGTATAGGTTGTCAAATTGAATTCCTTACTCCTTAGATACCACAACCCATAATCCAAAAGTCCCTTTGAGATACCTAAGTATCCTTTTGACTAATTGTATATGATTTTCCTTTGGTCTACTTGAAACCTTCCCATAATACCTACTGCTTATATGATGTCAGGTCTAGAGAAGTGGTGTATAGAAAACTTCTAATCACTAACCTATATGACATATAATTGACCTTTGGAGAGTCATATTCCTTGATCAAATTATACCTTGTGATCATGGGTGTACTAACTACCTTGAAATATTCCATCTCAAACTTCTTCAACATCTCTCTTATGTACTTGGATTTTGAAATGAATATACCTTTTTTAGATTGAGTGATTTGTAACCCAAGAAAGAATGATATTTTTCCTAGCACAGACATCTAAAACTCTTTATTCATCACCTATATAAAGCCCTTGGTCATGTTATCATTATTTCTACAAAATATTATGTCATCCACATAGACAACAACTATCAAATAATGGTCATCTTTTGACTTTGTGTATAGATTACTATTTAGAACTCCTCTTTTGAATCCTTGACCCAAAAGATACTTGTCTAACCTGACATACCAAGATATAGGAGCTTTATTTAGATCATAAAGATCATTTTTTAATATATAAACATAGCCATTATCACCTGATATTGAGAAACCCTTAGGGGGGGGGGGGGGGGGGGTTCTCTATGTACCACTCTTCTTCCAAATTCCCATTCAAAAAGGTAAATTTGACATCCATCCGGTATACTTTGAACCCTTTGAATATTGCATATGCTAGAAATAATCTGATGGCCTCCAATATTTCTACTAGTGTAAAGGTCTATTCATAGTTTACCCCTTAAATTTGTGCATATCCCTTACATACCAATCTATCCTTATTCTTAGTGACTTCTCCATCTTAATTCAGCTTGTTTTTAAACATCCATTTTGTGCCAATGAGATTCTTATCTTTAGGCCTAAGAACTAGTTTGCAAGTCTCATTCTCCTCTATTTGGTCTAACTCCTCATTCAATATCCTATCCAAAATGTGTCTTTACTTGTTTTTATAAGATTCTTAGGTTCAATCTTAGCTAATAGAGAAACATTCTCTTGATTTAGATTACTTACCAATCTTCTACTTGTTTGCATAACTACATTATTATTGCCAATGATTTGAGATTGGATGATCTATTTAAATATATCTTGAGGGGACTTTTGATTCCCATCTCTCCTCAACTTATTCTTCTTCCTCATCAACATCTATAATTTCCTCTTCATTCTTGAATTCTAAATTCTCTAAACTATCCTTTGACTGTGAGTGTGTTTTCCTTATCTCATCAATCTTCACATTGGTTCTTTCCACTCTCTTTTATAACATTTTTTTATAACATCTATAGAATAAGATCATTTATGAGTATCTTAATAATATACCTTAATCGGATATAGAATAAAACATTCCTAATTCTTCATCATCTCTTTTGATGAAACATTTTCTCCCAAATACTCTAAAGTGTTCCACATGAGCAAGTTTCCCTTTCCATAGTTCATAAGCAGTCTTGTTGTCATTAGTCCTTATCTATCCTATATTCATAATGTATATTTAAATTATTAATACCTCTCTTCAATATCCATTAGATATCATAGACTCATTTAGCATAGTTTTAGTCATCTTTTGAATTGTCCTTTTCTTTCTTTCCACTACCCCATTCTACTGAGGTGTCCTAGCTGCTAAGAACTGTCTCCTTATTCCATGAACCTCAAAAAAATCATCAAACTCATTAGACCAAAACTATCCTCCTCTATCATAGCTTAGACCTTTTATCTTTCCATTCTTGTTATTATCAACAAGAGGCTTGAATGTCTTGAACTTGCCAAGAGCTTTTGAATGTTCTTTCAATAATTATACCCAAGTCATTCTTGTGTAGTCATCTATGAGTAACATGAAGTATCTATCTCCTTGAATGACTTGAATTATTTTAGGCCCAAATAATCAATGTGTATTATCTCCAATTTTATTATAGTAGAGTACTCCTTGGACTTGAACCTTCTTCTAGTTTGTTTACCATGTTGACATGCTTTGCAAAGTGTGTTTATAAGTTTGGTGATCTTAGCATGTTATTCATAGAATTATTTGTTATTATCTTGACCATATTTTAAAAATTTAGGTGACCTAACATATTTTCTATAGATACATTTCATCCATCTTTCCCATCTTGTCTATGAGCTACTCATGCTCAACCTTTAAGGAATCTAGCTTTATCTTCAACTGGTCATACTCAACTTCCTTTGATCTAAACCTTGTATTGAAACCTTATAAATAATTTTTGAGATCATTTATAATATTATTTTTATGCTTAAAATAATCAAGATAACTTATGATCTCAGTTTCAAGGTCTACTTTAGCTTCTCCTTCTTCACTATCATAGCAAACTTCATCATACATGTCTTTTTATTTTTTATCACTAGACATTTTATGCTTCTTAGGATTACCTTAAAGCTATTATACTTGATTTAAAGGACTAGGATATGATAATGATTTTTGGAATAAAAATAACTGAGAGGGGGAGGGGTGAATCAGTGTCTTCAAAACATTCATTCAATTCTACTTAAGCATACATAAACCATTCATACAAACATGAACATTTAGAAAAGCATATGCAACCATACAATATCATGAAATACATTACATAAGTGGGAAACCCTCAAGGGGAATAAAAAATATTTACATATTTAAATGGACTAAAATAATATAATATAAAAAACCAATCTTTAGTGAATCACCAACTCCACATGGAGCACCAAACCCAACTAGACAAGCACCTACTCAACTAGACTTTAGAAAGTACCAACCTAAAAGGAGGCACCAACCCCCTAGATGACTCATCCACTTAAAAAATTTTATCACCTTAAAAAAAACATTATTTCTCTCATAATATATTATGATCATCTTCTTTATCTTTTCTCACTCTTCTATTCCTCTCATCTCAAATTGCCTTCTAAGCTTCTTCACTCAACTAGGTCTCTTCAAGATAGATTAGGTCATATGAACTTGATATTCATATATATTACCAATATTATATATTGATTATATTTTATCTAGACCCCTCTAATGGCCTAAAATACCTCCTTTATCTCTTCAAAGTTTTATTTCCTTTGCTTTCTCTCTCTTCTTTTCTAACTAGATAATTTGGCCAATTAGGCCTTATTCTTATACAATCCTTTATCTCATATACATCTTGGCCATCCATACACACTTTCACACTTTTATTAGCCTTGAAATATGTCTTATAACACAATTCATATATTAATAAATAATTACAATAGATCTTCCTCAACTTAAAATACCAAAACCTCTTTTAGGCCTTAATGAGACCTAATTTAATTAGGCCTTCATTAGTACACATTACCCTTTCATCTTCTTGGAACACTTTAAATCTCCAAAAATATAAATAAAAATTTATATAACACTAAAATATACCCCTAATAATCTCATAATATTTCCATGATACTTTCTATCTCTAACCACCACTTGAAGCACACCATTAGTACTATTCACATTAGGCCTTCACACACAGAGAGAAATGTCTATCTTGAATAACTGAAGACAACATATTATTTATACACACAAACATGATAATAAATCACATAAAAATAACCTAAAATACCTTAAAAACTTCAATAATTTCATTATGCTTCATCATATAGGTAAAAAAGGCTAAAAAATACTCATGCAACTTACTCACTCAGAATTGTCGATTTTCCTCAAAGACTAGTCATGGTGAATCATACATCTAACTCCTATATAGAAAATTTTAATGAATTATTATGCATTTATATGAACCTATAACATATCCATACCATATTAAAATATAAACATCATATAGTTTAGTGGAAACTATTGGTCTTATAGACCAATTTGTTGACCTCACTACATAGATCTCACTGAGTCAGACAAGCCATTTTGCTTCTTTATTTTCACCACTATAACTCACTTATAAGATTTATAACAAGAAATAATAGCACATACCATTCCAAAAAAAATATCTCCATGCACTTGGTTTCATCACTTTTTAATGATAACACATTCCTAATCATCTTCTCACTGATGTTTGGGTTTTTAACAGATTCCACCATTAGGCCTATTAATGACTGGGTAACTTGGATGGCTAGTTTAGCACAATGATGGATATAACTAGTCCAAAACATTAATTGACATTAAACATGAGTCTCAAGATTCATCCTCCATCCATTTTCATAATTTAACTTGTTCAACTCTGACTGCTACAATAAATCTATTATAAATTAGCACTTTCCTATAGGGTCTGCTCACATACCTAACAATTAAATCACACTTGGAGTCACCTAGGGGAGTTGAATACAACATATAATATCTTACCTAATCATTCCAATCCATTCTAAACACTTTTGATCAACATCTTTAATAATAGGTCTTTATCAGGGTTCTAAGAGGGTTTAAACCTGTTTCCATTCTTAATAATCATTCATAAAGCGATATCACCTCAATCTAAAAACAAATACAAGGAATTTTAATCTAGGATTCTTCCCCATATAACATAAATAGATTATTTTTCCATGTAAATTCTTGATGAGATAATGATTAAAATAAAATCCTTCTTAGGTTGAGAACCCTTCATTCTGAGCACTTGAGAGACCTCAAAATAATGTTTCATGCCTTATCATTAAAACTATGATCTCAAACTACATGAAAAAAAATTTAAACAACATAAATTACCTTATAATATACTTAAATGAGCTCAAACATCTTTAAATATGATCATGACCAAACATTAGGCCACACTCTCTCTTTACTCTTTAGACCTTGACCTACAAATCACATTAGGCCTTAAAACTAACCTTCATGCTTCTTTACATTCACTCTTTGCCTTACTCACATATTCAAGAAACATCTCTCATGATTAATCATTATATACATCCTTGACATTCTTTAACAATAGATCATGATACCTCATTAGGCCAGACAAGGTCTAGAAGTGTTCTAGGTGTAGATTTGGTTTGAAGGTCTTACCCCCTATAGGCTCACCCTAATATTCTCATGAGTATTCCAATTATTCCCATACATGATTAATCAACCTCATAAAATCACTTATGCCTATGTGAACTCATCTCACCAAGTTACCATGTTTCATGTCTTCTTACAAAATATTTTCATGCCATGACTAGGCTTAGGCTACTCAAAGACATGTACCTTAATGTAACCATAAGGCATTAGTTACCTTCATATTATCTTTCATGACAACATCCTTCAATGAAAACACTCCCTAAATTCCATTTATCACATCAACACACCTTCCAACTAGGCACACCCTCTCAATGACATCAACCTTATGCAAGATGTACCATTGACACCAATGACAATACTCAACACATAGAATATAACAAGGCCTAAAAAATTCTTAAATTGATTAAAGGAAACTATTGGGGACTTAAAACCATGGATCATTTATAAAACTTAAATTTAAGGATTGGACCTTGGGGTATCTTTGATAATAAAAAATGTGAGAGGATAAATTAAGGAAGAAAAATACTCATGTGGACTTGAGGAATGACAAGAATAAATATTGGTTGGTGGAAAAAAATTATTAGTTTTTTGGTAGTTTTACATTCCTTGGAAAATAATTTTAAATATAACATAATAGACCATGAGGTCTTGTCAAAAGTCATGGAGAATAAAAAACCAGGGTTTTTAAACCCTAGACCATTCCTTTGAATTTGCATGTTAGTTTCTCCTTAAATACTTGTATAGGGAGTATGGAAAATTTTATAAATAAGGGAATACATGA
>JARHVA010002160.1:2765000-2768427 GCA_037957365.1 Torreya grandis | reverse complement strand
TACACATGCCTAATAGAATATTATTTTGCAATAAATTATATAAACTATACTACAAGGGGAATATTCCTAATTCAATTAGATTGATCTTGAGGTCTCTCTGTTATTGAAGTTCCTACTTATTGTTGTTATAATATCTCTATTGCCTTTTGATATTACTCATCTATTAACTTCAAATTGACCATGGGATCCTTAAGATTTAATATTCTCAGTATGCCAAGTGTCTGAGGTTTTTTGTCACCTTTCACTCTTAACTTTAGTAATCATATCCATGATCCTATCATTATCCCCATCAATCCTTTTTCAACTCTTGTTATTTATTTCCTATTTCTTGAAGTTACATAGACCTCTATATCTTCCCTTAAAACATGTGTTTGGGTTTTCATGGCTATGAGTTCATTACATTAGTCGTTAATGGATCATACTTTGATTCCAAATTTAATTATGATTTTGATTGATGTAAATCTAGGCTCTCATTTGCATTATCAGGTTCATAAGCCCTCAAATCTGGCACATTACACCCATGTGGTTCTGATGTGGTATTTCCATAGCATCTTCATGGAATTTTGCTCATCCCTATTTAAAATATTACCATTTCCTTTGAATTTTGTATTGATGAATCTATCTTAAAATTGATGTCCTATGACCATGATTTTACATTTATTTGAATGTCATTGATAGTCCACGTGACCATCAATTTTAAAAATGTCATTAGGGTTCTCTATTATCTTAAAAATTGATGTCCTCACAAGCATCATTTGACATTTGTATGAATGTCATTAATGGTCTCACTAATGTCAATTTTAAGCTCATATTTAGGACTATTTACTATATTAAATTTGATGTTGATGTGACCATCATTTAACATTCACATGAATGTCATTGATGGGTGTACAACCATCAAATTTAAGCACATCCTTGGTATTATTTATCAGGTTTTTCTCACTTATTATTCACGGGTTCATCCTTCTTCCTATTATGCCACATGGTGGTCTCATGTTTACTCATATCTTAATTGAGAAAACTTTATTTGACTCACATCATTATATCTTAATTGGGTGAGTAGACATGCATTTTTAGTCTCTAAAAGGTGCTTGAGCTCTAACATGACTCTGTTTGAAGTTTTTGCCTTATTACATTCCATCAATCATCTAGAACTTGGATAGGATTTAAGCTAGGGACCATGCCTTATTTTTTAAACATTAAACTCACTTCGTTAGATCTTGATTTGTAAGAAAATGTGACTCATAGGTTGTAATCCATGGGGGTCAAATGTCATTGGTCCTTGCAATTATAAAAATTAATTACGTAAGTTATGAAATACATAAAGTTTTGGACCAATTTTTTATAGTATTAATAAATAAAAATATTTTAGTCTAAGGTTTATATCAAGTTCAAATCATAATAAAAGGGACCCCATGGAAAATAACTTAGCATAAGGTTTTAACCTAGGGTCTCATTATATAAATACATGCGATGGAACTTGGGATAAGGCCTTAGGCTAAGTAAATAAAAGTGAGCCTGCATTTTCATTGGGACCATGCTAAGATAAAAAGGATCATAGATTATGAGATATAAAAAGGGATCGAGAATGATTTTTTAGACTAACGTTTGGTTTGTGTTAATAAATATGACCAAGCCTTAGTATAAAAAATAGACTAAGTCCATAGTATTTTAAAAAATGTTCTCACATAATTTTAAATAAAGAGTTCCCACCAATTTTAAATTTGAATTAAAAGGTAAAACATTAGGATAGGGTTTTAAAATATTAATTTAATTAATAAATTCTAGATCAACATTAGTAAAAGACCAATTTAACATTGAAGCATAAAACCCTAATCATGTTTATTACCAAATGGGCTCCATTAAACCTACAACTTGAAACACAAATATCCAATGTTAGCACTTTAGATAAGTTCAAACTAGAAAAATGAACAAATATGTTAAACAAACCATGGTCTAGATTATATTAAAATAAAAATAATGTCAAACATGCTACTGACACTCTGATCAAGCAAATTTTCAATTTTTGGGTACAAATTTGTATAATTTGACACATGGGTCACCATTTTTTACAAATGCAGATATGTTAAACTTATAATATACCAAATTTATTGAATAATTTAAGGGTTTAGACTCCACACTTCTAAAGGTTACTTAATTATAAATCCCTATGTCTACCCTTTCATTAATATTAGTTCCATCTCCCACACCCCCAGTAGACACATCCATTTCCATTGCCCCTACCTCTTTCACTTCCATAATAACCCAAACCACTATAGAGGAGATATATAACGAGATTGATATTAATGCAAATGTGTATGTTCAACCCACATATGGGGAAGATATGGAAAAGGCATCTAATAAATAATAAATGATAACTTCAATACAAGATACAACACTTGTCATCATTTCCCACTAGTGCAACATATTTAACTGTAAATTTTCAAGAGACATTTTTAGCACAATAGGATGATACCCCTAGTTGGTTAGCATAGACAATGGGTAATAAATGCAAGTATATGGTTTTCCCAAATACATTAGATTTTAGTCTCTCATATACACACAAGAAATCCAAGGTAACTCCCCAGATAATTTCAATAATATTGCATAACTCAACAAGGGAATGGTATGTAGAGATTATAATCCCCCAAAAAATAAACATAAAAAAGATCCAGTGGTGGGGGATTACTAGAGTTTAAAATTTCACCTTAGATGTCCTATAATGGAGGGGTTTAAACATGAAATTCAATCCAACTTTAACTCCCTCTTTGAGAAAGTGGATAGTGACAAGGTCACTAAGGATGAGATTAAGAACAAGGTGGAACAACTAATGACTACATTGAATAAATTCATCAAGCCCACTTTTTAACCAACATAACTTCTCACTCAGATCATAGAACATGTAATATTTTATGTAGTGATAGAAATTGGTAGCATGGGAAGGGACACTAAGGAATGGGTAGAAGAACTCATCTCAAAAGGAAATAAATTTATTTAATTGGTAATGGACCATTATACAACTCTGAGGGAGAGAAGGAACACCTTGAGAGAATAAATAAATATCAAGAAGAGGTACAAAGATTGAATCCTTTTTATCCCAAATTGACAGATGCGGACTCAATTGATATAGACATCCTCCTTATGAAAAAAACACTAAAAACTTATGGAGAGAAAGAGTAATTAGATAGATTATCTCAATTCTAAATAAATATAATCATAGACAATGCCAATAAAGCTAAGACTACATATGATAATATTGCTAACATGCTATATGAAATTGAAGAATTTTTGAATAAATTATGATGTTGACCAAGATATTATCAAGATCAGGTCTTCTCAGTGTAATAAGTTTAGTTTAAATTCAAATAGGTGGTCAAAGGAGAATTAGATAGAGATACAACCTTCATCTTGATATTGATCTACCATT
>JARHVA010002160.1:2757500-2760000 GCA_037957365.1 Torreya grandis | reverse complement strand
TACATACCTTTACTTATCACACATTGTATCTTTGTGCACACATAAGGTAATATGTAAGGGATAAATATATAATTTTGAGGCCTTATTTTAAGTATTGGATATGTATTTACCACCCATTGACAGAGAGGGTCTTTGGGGTAGCTTAACACCATGAGACCACTAACATATTTTTACCATAGTCACTCTAAGGGTGAAAAGTTAGGGTTTGATAATTTGTAAAATAAGTATAGTCAATGTTAATGATATGAATAAATAAAAATAAAGGCAAAAAGAAACTTTAAACTCTCCAATTAGTGACATACAAATGCATTCAATATTATCTACAAGACACCTATGGTAGGGTTAGATACCTACATTGATACAACTATCCAAATTTGATGCAAGCATCTAAGGCCATAGAAATAATATTACCAAAATATGATGACTTACTCAAGATCATCTTCTAGTATAGTTTCCACTTGTTCTAGATCAGAATTGCATGTGCATAGTAAAACAACCAAGTACCATTTGTTTATAATTCATTAAAAATATTTATCAATAGCTATAGTTTACTATTTTTAGCAATCTCAATTGTATAAATTTAGAATACTATTTGACTAAAATTTTTATTAATTGGCTTGATTATATTAGTTAACCTTGTTTGTGTAAAATATAACCTAATCTCCTTAACCATAGATAATCCTCCATATTTATATTTAGGGTTAAATAATAAGCTAAAGGAGGACCATTTATGATGTTGCTTTGGAGTAGGATTTAAACTAGGTGCCCCTTGGGTTCATGTGAATGAAGTTGTTAAAGTTTTATGAATGAAAATATGCACTTTAATTTTTTCATGTTAGTTATTCTTTCCTTATTGGTGAAGTAATAAGGATCAAATATGGTTTGGATAACATTAATAGAGGATTTGATATTGATAGGGTATTGACATTGATCATCAGGTAGTTGACGTTGATGTCTATAAATAATAGAAAAGTATTACAAATATATCATCATGTATCCCTTAAGGATATTAACTAAGTATTTTTAAAACTATCAAAACATATTTTCTATAGAAATCCAAACAAAGAGAAATGAAAAGGTGAAAATCAATGTCAAAAAATAAATTTACATCTTTTAATGAATGGAAATAAATAAGTAGTTGCATTCAAATTAAATGTTTGATTAATTACTAAAAATGGAATTTAATTTTCCTCGATTATGTTGAAAATCAAAATACATATAACTATATCATCATATCTCAATGTAATTTGTTAAGAGAATACATATAGAGTAAAGTAGATCATACAGGGTCAATATATATATTTTTTTTAAAATGCAAACACAAAACTATATCAACTATGGTTGATATATTTTGATAACAAATAAAATGAATTTATAATTATATCAGCCTAGATTGATATAGTTGTTTGTGTATACTTAATTTTGATAAATATATATATATATTTTTGTAGAATTTGCTTAATTGACTAAAAAAATATAACTATATTAGATTGAGCCAATATAGTAGGGTAGAGAATTACCTAGAATATAGAACTAGATCATCCTTAGATAATGTATTAGGCTAAATAAAAATAATTCATATTTAATTGTGAAAATTGGATCACCATGTGTTAGATCAGGCTGCTAGAATAACACATGATTAACATTGTATTGACCTACATCAGTGTAGTTTATTATAGACACAAAATTTAGAGTAGATCAAATTGGGTCGATATAATTTATATAAAATATTGGAAAATAAATTAGATAAAATAAAACCAGATTGAACCTGGATGATATAGTTGGATGATAAAATAATTCACAAAATTAAACTAGATCAACCTGCATCAATAGAGTCTACTAAAAAATATAGAGAAATATGATTATATCAACCTATGCTTCTAGAGTGTGGTGAACAATAAAAAACAATGCTAGTTCACATTAGATTTACCATATTATATGAAATGAATTAAGATATACCTACAACTTTTCCTACCTAATATATCTAGGCTTGGAGAAGGTAAACAAACTAAAATGTGTTGAATACATAGTTGTATCTTGACATGACAAATTAGGTCCATTAAATCTAGATAGAGGGGAACTTATCACACAAAACCAATGGATAGGGTTCTGAAACCTCTAAGAAATCAATATAATGTAATAAACATAACTAGGTCTCTTAATAATGTATTTAATCTAATAAATTATTACCAAAGCTTACAACACAAATTAAGGGGATGCTTAAAACAAAACTAAAAATTTTAAAGTCCTAATATATACGAATTACAGAACCACCCCTAAGGTGAGGAAACCACCATGATAGTTTCAAAAAATATAATGATGGAACCATCACTAATAGGATAATTTTGTATTACTATATGGTAGTTCAATTATCATGAGTGATAGTTGTGTCAATAATACCATTGGTTGTATAATATCTCATAAAAATGGAAGTGGTTTTTTCAACTTTTATCTGTGTTCCAAATTTAGATTTTGAAGCTCAATATTTCACACATTTTGC
>JARHVA010002160.1:2707500-2752500 GCA_037957365.1 Torreya grandis | reverse complement strand
CTTAAAAAAAACACCAACCCTTCTAAATATAATAATATTCCTCCATACTTACATATTTTATCCAATTCTACTCAGTTGGATAAGTATTTTTTATATTATTTCACTTCACCATATTAAAATTATCCCATTTTTCTTAATGGTTATCTAAATAACCACTACACCATCCCACCCTTTTTAACCAATTTATACACATCAACAAATTAACTTAAAAACATGGGGACCTATGTTTTGTATCTTAAAAACCCCATTGATATTAACATAAGAGAGGTTATTATTCCTTGTTTCCTACTAGACCTTCCCAATTTTAAAGGGGGGAATATCCTAATGCACATGGCATGTCTTACACTATGAATATCAGAGAAATCTTACCTTGAGATGAGTTTGTTTCCAATATTTTACATAAAACACTATAAGTTATCATTTTTGACTCATATTACTTCCTCCTTGAGTGATCCATTCATTCCTTTAGACAATTGATGGCTAAATTTATTAAGGCCTTCACTGTGAACAAGATCCTCAACATTGGTGTTTGAGAATTTATTCATATTAAAAAACATAATGAATAATTTGAAATTTTCATGATGATATAGAGACATGTTCTATATTCCTCTTCAAGTGCACATCACATGTATCAAAGTTAATTATGTGACCTTTTCCTTCATTACTTTAACAAGGAGATAAGGGAAGACATCAAAAAGTTCCCCTACTAGTTTTAAAAGAAAGATATTGAAAATGTATCACTGATTGATCAAGTGGCCATCAATAGTGACCATAAAATATATGGATCCAATGGCTACATTATCACCATAAACCAAAAAAATGGGGGTTTTGAAAATGTAAGCTAGAATAATGTCAATAATCATGGCTCATAAATCCTTAACCAAAATAGGAATTACATGATGACATGATAGATCAAAGAAAACAAATATACTTTTAGTGATAATAATTAGTATCCATGCATGAAAAACATCGATACAAATAATAATGTAGGTTTTATCAACCAAAAACATCTACCTGTAGTTTATGTAGTTAAATCTATTTGACCTATGCCCCATAACATGTACTATTAAAAATAAATCTATCATGTTAAACACTTTACATAGTTTGAAAAATAACCCTCTTATTAGAGGAATAATAAAAAAATGTTTGGTCAATAAGGACAAAATTAAAATCCTAAGGAATATGATCCTATTCTCTACTATCTCTTCCACTGAGTTATCAGTCATGGTATTTGAAACCACAAGGAGTATAAATATTTTACTCAAATGATCCATGAGAATCAAAGGCAAAATTTAATATACATATTCTTAGTAAATGTAGATGAAAAACATCAATCCTTTAAGAATGGTATTATTACTCCTTAAAACTAAAATCTCCATATTTACCAGAACCCTTTTCTAAACCACCAAACATGAGCTACCCCAAACCAAAGTTAGGGTAACCTATAAAACCAAATGGTCCAACATAATTAGCCTATGAAAATGTGTGATAATGATGCTAAGAATTAAAATTATAAAATAACCAATGTCAATATCACTCCCTATTTGGGATTCCATGGAAAAATTGATATGCATTTTAGAATTGGAAGTTGAAGAGGAAGCTAATAGAATTACTCACACTAGGGAGTATCAACCCATGATTCCTCAACCTTCAAATAGTTTTGATATCGATACCATTCCTAACCCTATGGGGAATTAGAATTTTATTTTATATCTCATGAATACATTCTACCACATTTCATTTCTTGTCTTGATCAATAACTAACTTATGCATGGTTTTGCATTATTCAATTCCTTAGGATTAGGGAATTTATCTAACATTGATCCCTTGTTGTAGGCAAAAATCAATAAAATTAACCTAGATATGTTTCCATATGGGAAATATTCCTAGTATTTTGGATATTTATTTGATTTTAGTACTCTCCCTCTTTATTTTTAAATAGCAAAGATGGGGATCCAATTTTTTTTACAAGTATGGATCTATAATAACTACATAAAGAGATTCATGGCTAGCAATTGAGTAACCATGAACCTTATCCCCTTTCCTTTCTTAAAAAACTTAGTTATGTGGAAAAAAATTACTACATAACTACCAACACCATATGAGGCTAATGTATCCTTAAATCCACCTATATAGGAACCATTGTGCTTCTAGTCACTTTGGGTCCCAAGAGTATGTTAATAAAATTTTATGTGATTGAAAAAGTCACAAATTATAACATGATCTTGGGAAGACATTATATTCTTAGGCTAAATGACATCCCTTCAACCTTGTTTCAAAAAATTATGTTAATCCATCTAAGTAATGTTTTCATTTATCAATGGGATCCCAATCCTTTTGACATGATTCAAACACCCATGCATAATAATACCAATGGGATCAAAAATTTGATGTTACAGAGCCTATGAATCTCAAAGTAATTATCTTGATGAAAGGGGAAAATATCCATGGAGTCTTAATGAAAGATAAATATTGATGAAAAATAGGTAGAAAATGTAAAAAATGTCAGTGGTTTGGATCCAACAATCATGCTCATAGTTTTGACTATGTCAATGATTGAGATTATCTATATCTTAGAAAATGATGCACCATTAATTCTCCCATTTGACCCAAAAGGGGTTGAAACTTATAATTTATTTGAAACTCTAAACTAGTAACTTCACAATGGGTTAGCTATTATACTTAACATTCACATGGTCAAGATATTAGAGGACCATGAAGCCCTTGGTAGTGATGATTCTTTCTCCACAGATGGTCAATGGGTCATTCACAACAATGTGGCCAAATTTCATTTTGGTGTGGGATTAAGATTGATCTTGTTCTCCATAGAAGGAAGGGTCTTGTCTTTCAATTTTAAACTTGAATTTCAATGTAGAAATAATGGGTCCTAATAAGAAACCTTATTACTAGGTATGCTAATTGATAAATGGATAGAAATTTCAAACATAGAAATACAAGGTGATTCATAGATATTAACAAATATAATCTCAAAAATATATCAAAATAAATATGAACACCTTAAAATTTACAAGTTTTCCATGAAATAAGTGTCCAAGGTTTATAATATCATTTATATATAATGAATGCTAAGAGAAAGGAAACAATTTGATGATTATATGGTTACATATTCCTCTCATTTTAGCCCCCACCCAAAAATACCTAATATTATATTTTATAGTGTCTATTAGAATAGCTTCCATCATGTTGTAATAATAATGAATAAGAGGTGGGAGGGTTGAATTATTCTTCAAAACATTTACAACTTTACCTTATCATTCATGAACTATCAAAACAATATAGTAAACTAGCAACTCATTAAGATCCATGAGCATGAGATAAGAGCATAACACATAGAACACTTATTTGAGTGGGAAACACTCAATTTGAATAAAACACAAATTATTCAAATGGAATATAATCATATAATACAAACAATAATATTTAGTTAAGCACCAACTTCACTTGGAGTACCAACCCTAACTAGCCGAGCACCCACTTGACTAGACTTTAGCAAGCACCAAATTACAAAGACCAACTCAGTCACCTAATTTCCTTGATAAAATTTATTTCATAATTTTTCTCAACAAATTTATGATTACCACCTTTTCATCTCTTCTCACTCTTATCCCTCTCAAACTGCCTTCTACGCTCCTTCATTCAATTAGGTCTCTTCAAGATAGATTAGGTCATTTGACCTTAATATTCATATACAATACCACTATTATATATTAATTATAGTTTATATACACATTTATTATGGTATATAGAACGTCATTTATCTCTTCAAATTTCTATATCTTTCACTTCAACTCATACATTCACTAACTAGCAAATTAGGCATATTACGCCTTGTTTTTATATTAAACTCTTACTCATTGAATACTTATATTATCAATAATATAGGCCTTATTACATGACATAAACATTAATAAAACATTAAAATAGGTTTTTAATACATATAAGAACAAAAACCCTTTTTAGGCCTTAAGGGGACCTAATTTAATTAGGTCTTTATTAACACACATTACCCTTTGAACTCCTTGGAACACTCTAAAACTTATAACATGGCTGGAAATATCATATTTAACTAAAATATACAATTTATAATATCATATTATGTACTTTACATCTTTAATCTCCAATCACCACTTGAATCATGCCATTAGTACTGTTCACAATTAGACCTGTGCATACCCAAAAAATCTATCTTGAACAATTGAAGCATAACACAATTTTTTCAAAAAACCATTGAGAAAAATATAATATACATAAGATAAATTAATATATTGTAATAAAAATACTATTTATACTTCACAAATCATGTAAAAATAATTCAAACACTTCTCTATAATGAGCCCACTCATAACTGCTAACTAGACTCAAAACACAGTCATGGAAACATGAACTTATGACACATGAAAGAACACAATCAATAAATTACAATGCATGAATATGATATTAAAAAATATTTATATATATATATATATATATATATATATATATATCATATTCTATAATATCAATATTTTTCTTGTAGACCAATCTCATGACCTCATTGTACATATACATCACTGAGCTAGACAAGTCATCCTGAGAGAAAATTTTTGATATATAAAATGATCTCCAAATATTATATCCAAAATTAATATTCATTATATTTATTTAAAAAAATATACATGACATTATATTCATCCCTAATCCATTATAACACATCCCTAATCACCTTCTCACTTTTGCATGGGTTTATCACTATTTTCATCATTAGGCTTATTACTGCCTAGTCAACTTGGATGACTAGTTTAACACACTTAAGGTATATAACCTAATAAAAACCCACCATATACATAAAATAAAAGTATCAATATTTTTAATCCATACATTTTTCAACTTTGACTTGGTTAACTCTGACTGCTACAGTAAATCCCCAGGAAACAAGGCCTTTCATATAGGGTCCACTCACTCACTTGACAAACCAATCACCCATAGAGGTGTTTGGGATAGTTGAATAAATTATCAAATAATTTATATAGAAATAAAAAAACATTCTAAGAAATTTATAGCAAGATATTTCATATTAGTTCATTGTTAGGGTTTTAGAGAGGGTTAACACTATTTTTGGTATTAACAATTGTTCATAAAGAATTGCCCCTCATTTCCAAAACTAATTCCTATAAATATTAGATAAAACCCTTCCCCATATATCCTCAATATATCAAGTTCCCATCTATAGGTTACATGTGCCAATGAACACTTGAAATTCCTTATAAAGTTGAGAACCCTACATTTTGTGCCCTTGAGAGACCTCAAAACCACATTTCATTCCTTTTCTTGTAATCTTAGACCTCAAATTTGGTCAACACACCTAGGAAAACCTATAACACCAGTAAAAAATTCTCACATGCTTATTATTATCTTGAAATCTAAAACTCATACCTCATTTGGCTGCCATATCTCTCTTTGTTTACTTGGACCTTGACATGCAAACCACATTAGGCTTAGAAACTGGCCTTTAATCCTCTTTTCATGCACTTTATACCTGAATTACATGATCACACAACATATAAAATTCTTAAACAATGTAAAACATCCTTAATATTACTTGATAATAGATCATGATGTCTCATTAGGCCAATAAAGGTCTAGAGGTGGTCTAGTTGCATACCAAGTTTGTAGGTCCTACCCCTATAAACTCACTTTGATAATATCATAATTGATCCAATGCCTCATATGCATGATCAAAAAACCTCATAAAACCTATTATATCTTTGTGCATCCATGTTACTAGTCCACAAAGCTCATATATTCTCACAAGGTCTCTTCATGTAATGACTAATGCCTTGACTAGGGTTCTCAATATTTTGAAACTTGAAAATTGAATTCAAAACACTTCTTGATGATTTTATACCTTGATCATATGTCTTACATCCTCATCAAATAATTTCATACCTATTAATGATGCTATCAAATACTAAAATTATTCAATGACCACATGAACACCTTTTTTAATAACATTAGGCATCAATCACAACATCAATGCCAAAGTTTAAAAATAGGAACAATGTTCAACAATATCCCCCTTTATCATTGATGGAGAAAATTACTATATAATGATCATTATTATCTCCATATTATGGTATTTATCCCCCATTGACATAAATGACAAATTGATGTCAGTAACTCCTTGTATCACACTCCTTTCAACTAAAATACTCAACATACAAGACTTACTAGTTTATGATACATAATATAAACATCTTCCCCATATCTCCATGCATACCTTCTTATAAAAAATCACCTATTATTGGAGATAATTATCATGATTATATCTCCCTAGGTACTTAAACTTTTTAATGATTTTTAGGGGAAATAATTAAACCTAATTCCTATCTAAGGTGTTCAAAAGTTACCTTGTGAAGTGGTTTGGTCAAGGTATCTACAATTTGATCATGTGTAGAAACATATTTGAGTTTAACACTTTATTCACTTACATTATCTCTTATAACATTATAAATTATGGAAATGTGTTTAGTTATTGAGTGCATGATAGGGTTCTTTGAGATTCTTATAACACTTGTATTGTCACAATAGATAGGGCTAGGAACATCACATTCAAGCTTGTATAATTTTAGGGTTTGTCTCATCCATATGACATAAATGTAACATGAATATGATGCAATATTCTTAGCCTCATAGGTGGACAAATATATTGATTGTTACTTCTTTCTTATACATGAAACTAGACACCCATATAGGAAGAAGGACCCTCCACTGGTACTCTTCATATTGTCTATACTTCCTACCCAATATGCATATATGTAGGATATCAAATTGAATTCCTTGTTTATTGGTTACCATAATCCATAATCCATAGTCCCCTTGAGAAATCTTAATATCATTTTAATTTATTTCAGATGATTCTTCTTTGGATCTACTTGAAACCTTATTACAAGACCTAGTTCTTTCATGATGTTATGTATATAGGCAATGGTGTATAACAAAATTCAAATCATTGACCTATATTATGGTTGATTAACCTTTGAAGACTAATCTTCTTTGATCAAATTATTCCTTATGACCATGGGTGTACTAACTACATTGTAATCTTCCATCTCAAAATTCTTTAACATATGTCTTATGTACTTGGCCTGTGAGATGAATATACATTTTTTATATTGATTTATTTACAACCCAAGAAATAATGATTGTTATCCTAGCATGCAAATATCAAACTCTTTCTTCATCACATCAACAAAGGCCTTGGTCATGTTATCATTATTTCCACCAAATATGATGTCATCCACATAGACAACTACTATAATTTGATGGTCATATTTTGTCTTGATGTATAGATTAATATCTTCAACACTTATTTTAAATCCTTGATCCAATAAATACTTGTCCAACCTAGCATATCAAGCTCTAGTAGATTAATTTAGACCATAGAGAGACTTTTTTAATTTGTAAACATATTCTTTGTCATCTGATAGTGGGAAACCTTTAGGATGATCAATATACACTTCTTATTCAAAATTCCCATTCAAAAAAGTAGATTTGACATCCATCTAGTATACCTTGAACCCTTTGAATCTTGCATTTGATAGAAATAATATGATGGCCTCTAATCTTGCTAGTGGTGTAAAGATATAATCAAATTCTACCCTTTAAACTTTTGAATATCCCTTACATACCAATATATCCTTGTTCTTAGTGACTTATGCATATTCATTTAACTTGTTTCTAAAGACCCATTTTATGTCAATGACTTTCTTGTATTTAGTCCTAGGAACTAGTTCCCAAGTCTCATTTTTATCTATTTGGTGTAACTTCTCATTTATAGAACGTATCCAAAATTTGTCTTTGTTTGATTCCATAAGACTCTTAGGTTCAATATTGGATATTAGATAAACATTATCTTGAATTATATTACTTACCAATATTCTCCTTGTTTACATACATGCATTCTTGTTACTAATTATTTGAGATTAAGGGTGATATATATGAATCTATCTTGAGGGTCATTTTGAGTCCTATCTCTCTTCAACTTCTTCTTCTTCCTCATCAACCTCTATATTATACTCTTAATTCTTGAAGCCTAGATTTTCTAAAGTGTTATTTGATTGTGAGTGAGATTTCTTTGTCTCATCAATCTTCACATTCGTGATTTCTATTATATTTTAGTCTCTTGTTATAACATCAATAGCATGAGATCATTTATGAGTATCCTAAGAATATTATTTCATAAATTTTTTAATAAAAATTTCCCAAGTATTTATCATATATTTTGATGAAAAAAATTCTCTTAAACACTATAAAGTGTTCCACATTGGTATGTCTACCCTTCCATAGTTCATAAAGAGTCTTGTTACCATTAGTCCTCTATATTTTATTACAAATGTAGATATTAGTGCTTACTACCTCTCTCCAATATCCATCAAATAATATAGATTCATTTATCATAGTTATAGCCATCTATTAAAATATCTTATTCTTCCCTTCCACTACCCCATTATGCTGAGGTGTCCTAGCTATTAAAAATTATCTCCTTGCTTATGAACCTCATAGAATTCATAAAACTCATTGGACTAAAAAAATCTTCCTCTATCATATCTTAGGCATTTAATCTTCCCATTCTTATCATTCTCAATAAGATCCTTGAATGCCTTGAACTTGTCAAGAGCTTATGATTTCTCTTTCAAGAATATAACCCAAGTCATTATTATGTAATCATCAATGAGTAATATGAAGTAGATATATCCTTGAATGATTTTAATTATCTTAGGCCCATAGATATTAGTATGTATTAACTCCAAGGGTCTTGTAGTAGATAACTCCATGGACTTGAACCTTCTTGTAGTCTACTTACCATGTTGACATGCCTTATGAAGTATGTTTGTAGATTTGACTATCTTAGGCATGTCCTCTAAATACGTCTTAGTGATAATATTTACCAAGTTGTCAAATTTTATGCTACCTAACCTTATTTGACAACAAAATTTCATATATGTTTCTCATGAAGCATCTCTCCTTATTGATCTCAATTAATACATATAGGTTGTTTTCAGTCCTCTTAGCATTGGTAATTAGCCTTCCTAATTTGAATATCTTTATCTCACACCATCTATAGTGAAAGGTTAGTGTGTGTCACTAATTAATTTTTTTTGCTTACAATAATAATTTTATTTTTCAAACCTTCCACATATAATAAATATTACGTCTTGGTATTTTCATTGTCTAAAATCAAGACACCCTTGCCAACTATATTAGTAATTGTGTTGTATCCAAACCTCATTATTCTTGCATTATTTTTCTTTAGTGAGATGAACATGTTTCTATCTTTTATCATGTGTCCTGAGAAACCACTATACACACACACACACACACACACACACACACACACACACACACACACACACACACACACACACACACACACACACACACACACACACACACACACACACACATATATATATATATATATGTAATATCTATATATACACACACACACATACATATATATATATATATATATATATATATATATATATATATATATATATATATATATATGTATGTATGTATGTATGTGTGTGTGTGTGTGTGTATATAGATATTACACACACACACACACACACACACACACACACACACACACACACACACACATATATATGTAATATCTATATATACACACACACATACATACATACATACATATATATATATATATATATATATATATATATATATATATATATATAGACACACACACACATACACACACACACACATATATGTATATATATATATATATGTATATATGTATGTGTGTATATATGTGTATGTATGTATGTATATACACACATACAGACACACACACACACACACCCACACACATATATATATATTTATATATACATACATACATACACACACACACACACACACACACACACACACACACACACACACACACACACACACACACACACACACACACACACACACACACATATATATATATATATATATATATATATATATATATACGTACATACACACACATACACACACACACACACACACAAAGAGATATCTGTGTGTGTGTGTGTGTGTGTGTGTGTGTGTGTGTGTGTGTGTGTACACACACATATATATGTATGTATATATATGTATTTATATATACACACACACACACACATATATATATATAAATATATATACATATATATACATAAACATATACATACATACATACATATATATATATATATACACACAAATGCATATATATATATATATATATATATATATATATATTTCATGCCTTCATATTGATTTTGAAAGGTAGTATGAGATAGCATAGAGTCTTATTGGGTATTCTTTTCCTCCTTGGTAAATAGTCCATTTTGTTTTTTCAATTTAATATGATGCATCTTAACTTGTTTTGGATTCCATACCAATGTTTACTACTTATTATGAATAATAAGAGCTTAATATATCTTTTTGATTCTTGTGGACCTTCTAACTCTTTTAGAGCATAATCTTGCAATGTATCCTATAATGTGATAGATGTAGAAAACAACATTTTTTTACTTACCATGATTCCATGATGACTTATCATTTATTAAATTGAGTTGAATGATTAATTTTTTCATGTTGGTACTCTTGAATTATTATGAATTCTCACACTCTCTCTCAAACTTTCTCATTTTTTCTATGAGCTACTCATGATCAACCTTTAAGGAATCTAACTCTATATTCAACTAGCCATACTCAAATTCATTTTACTTAAATATTGTGTTGATCCTTTATAATTAATTCATGAGATCCTTTATAGTCTTATTTTGATGTTTTAAATCATCAAAGTCACTCATGATCTTAGATTCAATGTCTACTTTAGATTTCCCTTCTTATCTTTCATAGTAGACTTCTTCATCATACATGTTATCTTCTTCTTGTTGATCACAAGACATTTTTGTGCTTCTTAGGATCACCTTCAAGCTATTAGAATTTCCTAAAAAAACTAGGATCTAATACAAATTTTTAGAAGTAAAATGATTGAGAGGGGATGAATCAATCTAATTTTTTTTATAGCTTTAACTTATCATTCATGAAACATCAAAACATTATAGTAAACTAGCAACACATTAAGAGCCATGAGGATGAGATAAAAACATAACACATAGACCACTTACTTGAGTCAAAAAAACTCAATGAGAAGAAAACCCACTAATTATGAAAATGTAATATATTACTATAAGATAAACATCAATATTTAGGGAGGATCAACTTCAGTTGGAGTACCAAACCTAACTAGCTAAGCACCCACTTGAATAGACTTTAGCAAGCACCTACATGTAAGGAGGAACCAACCCCCTAGATGAATTAGAAAAAAATTAGACACATGATTTACCTAATAAAATTTAGTAAATATTATTTCTCAACCAACTGATGATGATCATCCCTTTATATCTTCTCACTATTATCCCTCTGAAATTGACTTCTAGGTTCCTTCACTCAATTAGGTCTCTTGAAGATAGATTAGGTCATTTGACATTGTTAGTCATCTAAATTACCCATATTATATCTTCATGATAGTTTATATTCACCTTGATAATGGTCTATAATACCTATTATTTATCTTAAATTTTTTATATTTTCTGCTTCACCTCATACATTCACAAATTAGTAAATTAGGCCTATTAGGCCTTGTTTTTATATTAGGCTCTTGCTCATACACCTCTTTATCAAATAAACAAACTTGAAAACTTATATTTTAAATATAATATGAATTGATACATGTAAAAAACATTAATAAAACATTAAAATGGGTTATAAATAGAATATAAGACCAAAAACCATTTTTGGGCCTTAAGGAGACCTAATTCAATTAGGCTTTTATTATCACACATTACCCTTTAAACTCCTTAGAACACTCTAAAAATTATCAAACGATAGGAAAATATAATATGTCACGCAAATATACCCTAAGTAATCTCATATTAGGTCCATATAACCTTTTATATCCAATCACCACTTGAAGGATGCCATTAGTATTGTTCACAATTAGGCTTGTACATACCCAAAAAATCTATCTTGAACAACTAAAGCATGAATATAGTTTTTCAAAAAAACCATGGAAAAAATATATACACAAAATATAAATTGAATAAATTTAATCACCATATTATTTATTCATTAAAAATCATGGCAAAAGGACTCAAACCCTTATCTACAAAGAGCCCACTCAAAACTGCCAACAATCCTCAAACCACAATCATAGAGACATGAAATTATGGCACATGAAAGATAATAATGAGTAACTTAAAATGCATTAATATTGTATTAAAATATCCTTATAATAACATAAAATAAATATATCATTATATATAATATCAATATTGGTCTTGCATACCAATCTCATGACCTCACTATACATAGACCTCACTAAGCTATACAAGTCATCTTGAGAGCAACGTTTTTATCTATAAAATGATATCCAAATATTATATCCAAAATTAAAATTTATTATAGTTATTTAAAAACATATCTATACACTTTTATTCTTTCTTGATCCATGATAACACATCCCTAATCACCTTCTCTCTTATGTCTAGGTTTCTCATTATTTTCATCATTAGTCTTGTTAGTGGTTGGTTAACTTGTATGATCAGTTTAACACAAATAAGGGATAAAACCTACTCAAAAACCACCATATACATCAAATACAAGTATCAATATTTTTTCTCCATCCATTTATTAACATTGACTTGGTCAACTTTCATTGCTACAATAAATCTTTGAGAAACAAGGCCTTTCTTATAGGGTCCACTCACTCACCTAAAAAACCAATCACAACTAGAGGTGACTGAGAAATTTGAATAAAATATAAAATAATTTATCTATCCATAAAAATACATTATGATAACTTTATAGCAATATCTTTCACATTTGTTCATTATTAGGGTTTTAGAGAGGGTTAACATTTTTCTAGTGTAAATGATTATTCATAAAGAACTACCCTTCATTTCAAAAAATAATTCCTAAAAATATTATCTAAGACCCTTATAAAACTATAATAAATATATCGAGTTCAAATTTAGAGATTTTGAGTGCCAATTAACACCTAAAATTCCATCTCAAGTTGATGACCCTCTATTATGTGCACTTGAGAGACCTCAAAACCACTTTTCATGCCTTTTCTTGAAAAATTTGACCTAAAAATTTGTAAACATACTTGGGACAACCTATCACACCACTAAAAATTCTCAACTAATCATTATTATCTTGAAATCTGAAACTCATACCTCATTTGGTCACTATCTTTCTCTTTTCTTGATTAGACCTTGACCTGTAAACCACATTAGGCTTGAAAACTAACCTTCAAGACTCTTTTCATGCACTCTTCACCTCACTTAAATTTAAAAAAAGACATTTCACATGCATAAAAAATGTCAATATTACTTTATATGCCTTGATTACTAATCATGATATAATCATTAAGCCAAACAAGGTCTAGAGGTGGTCTAGTTGCATACCAGGTCTATAGGTCCTACCCATATAGGCTCACTCTAAGACTCGAATGAGTTCTATAATGACTCATTTGCATGATAAAATTTTCTCATAGATCCTATTATGTATTTGTACATCAATCTCACTAGGCCACCAAGTTCATACCTTCTCATAAGGCCTATTCATATAATGTCCAATGTCATGAATAGGATTTTCAATATTTTGAAACTTGAAAACTAACTTTGAAACACTTATTGATGATATTATACCTTGATCATATGTATTACATGACCCTTATATAATTTCATACCTATTAATTATGCTATTAAATAAAATCATACTTCAATTACCTCATGAACACCTTTCTTAAGAACCTTTGACATCAATGCCAAACTTTAATAATAGGAACAATTCTCAACACATCATACAAAAAGCACCTAATGACCAAAACCTAACTTATATATAGAGGGACACTAGCCTATTAGTCTTTGACCTAGATGAAAATGATGAATCTATCTTAGATTTACTTCATGATTACAATAACCTCCCATATTTTAACCATAAGAGAGGTGTTTCTTTCACTTTTTATCATGTGTCTACCCTTGGGAGTGATTATTAAGATTATTACTACAAGTTTAAATATTATTTATCTTCTGAAAAAGATGTTGATGTTTTTAAAATGAAATGTGAGGATATTGACCTCCCAATAGCTCTTGACAAATAAAAGGTGAATTATTCCCTCATTGAAGATATTACCTATATAAACATAGGAACTAAGGAGAGTCCTAAACTCCTAAATATTGGGTCTTCACTTTCATCATAGGAAATAGAAGACCAAAATAAACTACTCACTAACTTGTCTAGCTTTTTCCTTCTCCTATGTGGATATTGTAGGAATCAAATCTAAAGTATATGTTCATAATCTCATCATGATGCATAATTAAAATCTAGTAAAATATAAGTATAGGATAATAAATATAAATTTGGGATTAATTGTTAAAGAATATGTCATTGAACTCCTCAAAGTAGGGTTTATAAATCTTGTGAATTATTCAAAATAAATGTCCAACATTGTTCCTATTCTAAAATATAATTTAAAAAAAAAAATTAGGTATAAAATTTCCTAATATCATAAAATTTTGCCATAACAATGATTTTAATCTTCCATACATCAACGTCATAGTTGCATCTATAACTGATTATGAGTTGTTATCCCTCAAGGCTGCATTCTCGACTATAATCAAATCCATATCTTTGATGAATATCAAATAAAGCCCTATTCACCACACCATGGGGGACCTTATGTTATATCATATTTCTTTTTATCCTTAAAAATGTTGGGGAAACATTTAAGAGTGGCATGACCCATATTTTCCATGATCATATTCATTAAATAATAAATTTACATGTAGATAATCTTATAGAAAAAGTGAAGTAAAGGATTGACCATGTAGGAGTGTTGCACATTCTCCTCACATCTTAACTTAAATATGGTTTTAATATAAATATTGATAAGTTTGTGCTTTTAGTCACATGTGTAAAAATCCTTAGATACATTATCTGCCTACATAGAATTGATATTAATCCCCAAAAAATTCACATAATTATGGGCATGTTACCTCCACTAATGAGTTAGGGAATAGATCATTCCTGGGGAAGTTGGGGGCCATTATAAGATTCATACCAAAACTCATCTATAAATTTAATCTAATAAATAAATAAATTAATAAAATAAGTGGCTTGACCTAGACAAGTGATTGCCATGGCCCATTCAAAGCAGTAAAATGCTTACTTATGTTTCCTCTAATGCTTATAGCACCCAAATGATGGAAGCCCCTCAGACTTTATATTATATAAATAAGGGTGTATCTTACATTCATCTTGGCCCAAGAAGATTATACTGCAAAAAAATTTGTAATCTATTTCATTATCCACACTCTCATAAATTATGAAACATGTTACGCATAAGCAAAGAAAGAGTGCTTGGCTATCATTCTGGTTACCAAATGTCTAAGGCACTACATGCTTAATTAATAAATTAGGGTCATATAAATGTATCAATATTTATGAAATTTATTGAGTAAACTAGCCCTGTCACATAAAATTGGGTGTTTTATTATGCTATTGAGTGAATTTAAGATTACATGTGTGATGTAAGTAGACCTCTTGAGGTCTCTTTCACTAAGTCTTCTAGGTCTATCAACATATTTTATATCCTTCTTGAATTGCTATGATCAAATCTACACAAAATTTTATGTCGTATCAAGACTTTTGAGAGACTTTTTAGTCTCTAGTTGATGTTATCCACTTTACTACAACTAAAATTTCCTCCTTATACTTGATTATTTCTCATATTTTTAAAAATACCTTTTTAACTATACCTATGGTTTTTAAATTCTTCACTAGGTATTGACCTTAAATTTCATCTCATTCTACCTAAACATGGTTATTGATATGTTTAAAAATATTCCCAACTTCTCTTTTTTCTATTTGACTCTAGGCCAAACTTTTAATCTTCACCCTTTATCATTTCCTTACAAGAACACCAAATTATATCCTGTAGGCCTTGTACATAACCTTTAGAAAACATATTACTTTACATATTCATCTTAAGATATTGTAAAGGATTTAAACCAATTGTATCAATTTAATAACACATACAATCATCTAGTCACAAAATTTCATATGATTTGAGTGGGTTTATTTTTTCAATAAATCTATATAAAGGTTAAAACTATATAAAACTACATTTAACCATTCATATAATTCATAACACACCTGATTTAAAAAAATTATATCATTTTTTTAATTTGTTTGCAAGATATGGGGTTTTTAGTGTTGTAAATATGTATTTTAGGTCTTCTTTGAGGATTATAAGTTTGAGTTTTTAATATAAATTGAAATAAAGGATTAAAAAAAATTTAACTAATTTAAAAACTTTAAAATAATCATTCTCCACCATTATACCAAGTTTTATCAAGCTTTCATAGTTATTTTTCATGATATAGGGGTTTTAATACCCCCAAAACCCTAGTTTACTACAATAGGTTGAGAATTATCTTTAGTTTTATAATTTAAATTATGTGGATTTTAGTTATTTACTTATGATTATGTCACACTCACCAAAACATTTTATTATCTGATTAATAACCTTATAGCCTTTCGGTTATCCAAAAATAGACAAAAAAAATATTCATTCTCTAATTATATGTTATTGTGCTATGCTATAGACATGTAGGTTGAAAGTTACACCAAAACAAAACACAAAAACTGTATAAAAGAAAATTAATAACTTAATCAAGAATAGTTTAAGGTTTAAATTAATATACAATCATCAAAGTAATCTTTATTTTATTATTATATACTTCAAAATAACATTACAAACCCTACATACCATCATCAACACTCACAAAAACCTACAAATTCAACTTTTAACCTTGTTTTAATGAATTATTGGCCTCCTCTTCTAATGTTTTTAGGATAATTACCTTGTAAATTATATCTTAAACTTGTAATATTCTTTTTTCATCTACAATATTCTCTCAACCATCTAAAACATATGTTAAAACTTCTTTATTTTACCCTTCCTCCCATGTTGCTTCTACCTTGATTGAGTTAATGATAGGTTTAAGATTAATTAATTTAAGTGAATTTAAAACATTTAAATAGACCTTAAGTACCATTTTTATAATGTTTAATCCCTTTAAAACCTACTACACCCTTCCATTTGTTTACTAACAAATTTAAATTTTCAAATTTCCCATTTTGGTAGGAAAATGTATTATAGCTCCAAAACCATATTTTTGAAATTCTAAGGACTTAAAAACCTCATAAGTGACCCTATAATACAATCCTAACATAATAATAATTAAAATTTAACCTATTAACCAAAATTTTCATTGATTTGATGATACTCCTACATCATATTCACCAAGTGGGAAAAAGTTGAGCTCCAACTCAAATAGAGCCTCTTTCTTGTCTTCCTATTATTATTATCTTCTTGTCTCCCTATTCTACTCATTTTATTATTCATCTTATCCTATCATTCACTCTCTCTTACTTATTTTTTTATCTTTTTTTTTATGTGCTCTTGCTTTATCTTGACTAGTTGTCTTTGTAGTTCA
The DNA here is from genome assembly GCA_037957365.1 of Torreya grandis. Lineage (NCBI taxonomy): Eukaryota > Viridiplantae > Streptophyta > Pinopsida > Cupressales > Taxaceae > Torreya > Torreya grandis. Next base: position 2,734,861 of record JARHVA010002160.1, on the reverse strand, counting down.
CCTTATATCTTCATTCGGTTCACACTCTTTAGTGCCTCTTTATCATTTTTATCCTCCATTAATATTACCTCTTATAGACACTATCAAAATATGCACTTGTATTTTTCAATGACTAAATGCCTCATGACCCACCCTAAAGGCCCCATAAACCTTTTTAACCCTTAACAAACCACTCCTAACCTTACCAAATCACTATTATTCTAGTCACATAATATTATTCAAAAATACTATTTGAAATTACTATTCAAAAGTATTATTCACTATCACTATTCACTATGGGACTCAATATTACTATTCATGGTGACATTTCAAGTGGCATGGCATGTGACATGGAAAATGACATGGCATGTGACATGTCAAGTGACATAGAAGCTAATTTAGGAGGTGATATGGCAAGTTACATGGCTTAGAAGTAAGGTGGCTTAATGTGGGACATCATACCCAACCTAGGACCATTTACAAAGTGCTTGATGACCTCATTTAATAATCACAATTCCACCCTTGAAATATGTTGAATGTACCCTCAAAGGACCATTAATCAATAGTTATTTTACCTTGACACATGAAATTAACCTCCATAATAATATACCTACCTCTTTAAGACAAAGGGTACCCATTTTTGACCTGTTAACCCAAATTGGACACTCACCAACCCAAATGGGAATCCCCACCCACCTAATTTTTACTAAATCATCCAAAACATAGAAAATGGTGCCATAACTCTATTATTACTCTTTTGTCATGACTCTTCACAACATATGCTATAAATACCCCATATCTCCTTCACCCAAGGTTAAGTTGGAAAGTGGTAAATTAGTATTTTTTGTTATTAACATTTTGTTGAATGTATTTTTGAGGAGGTTATCCACTTTATAAGTAGGTCATCCTAATATTTGAGGAGAAAAGATTCAAATAATTGAATCTCTACTAGAATCACTCCAAGATTTCATCAACAACACCATTATTGACAACCACCTCAAAGGCAACCTTGTTTGTTTATTTAATTTAAAATTATTATATCCTTTGGAATATTCTCTCTTGAATTATAAACCCCATACTTTTCATATTATTTATATACCTATAAACTATAACCCCTTTACCTCTTCTTTTTATCCATTTATCCCATTTACTTCATTTTCACCTACATCTCATTTATCGTTTTTCCCCTTTACCCATTTTGCCATATTTATTCTATTGAAAATTTACCTCTTTTCAACCCTTGACCTTTCACCATTTCAACCACTTACCAACATAAAATAAACCATCCTTTTTATCCTTACCAAATTACCAAACCAAAATCATAACCCTTATCTTGGCTAGTTTTTGTCATTACCATTATTCAAACTACTTACTTAAGTTTAATCATCTTTGAAAAGTATTTTGGTTTCTTAATTAATTTTCTTATTTTAGTCTTATTTTTTTTATTTTATGCTATGATTAATTCATTTTATCAAACATAAATTTTTTTAAATCAAATGGATTGATGGTCTCTTAGAAAGCTTTGGCTTCAAGGATCTAGCTTACAATAGGCAATCCACCCATATCCTTGTATAATAAATAATTGTGTGGTAGTGTTTTATTATTTTTAGGTATTATTCCCTAAACAAATAATATTTATCCATAATACTCTATATTTTACATGTGCATTTTTAATAGGTTTTTCTACACACCCCTTATCACTAGTTTCTTTCTTCCAAAACCAAGAAAATATAAAAACATAAAGAGAAACGTTTTGGCATGTCTGGTGGGACCCCTTATGGTTTCATAACTTTTTAGGCATATATTTGAATTTATTTAAATTTTAATGCTCTTTCATTTCTATTATTTATAAATTCTAAAAAATAAAAAAATCTTTCCTTTTCTCTTTTCCCCAAAAAAAAAGTTTTCATCCTAGGGATAGGTTGTATTTTACATATTGCATTTAAGTGCATTTTAGATATTCCTTATTTGCATGAAAAGACACCAAAATATTATTTTGTGTTGAAATTTATTTCATAATTTTATTTATTTCTTAATCACTAGCTCACCTAGATTATTTAAATGAATTATAAATTAATAGTAGCACACATATGTTACACTACCAAACCACATGCACAAATTAAATTTCAAAACTTATTTGAAACAAGGCCCATTGGTATTTCATCACCATTTGTATCACCTTACCATAACCAATGATCCCACTTGGATTTCATCACCAAGGGGATGATCTACTTCATTGTCTAACATACTATAAACTCTAGACAAATATTATATATTAGCTAAGTGCCTGTACTGGCTATGGGATCTTGAAGTGAGGAGAGAAAGCCTTGAGTACTAGGACATGTACCTAGTATAGTATAGATTACTTTAACTAAAAAATTAAACTTGAAAACATCCTTATATGGAGATTATAGTACATGACTTACAATCTAATTTCCCCTTTCACACTCTTTAAGGCATAAGCCAAAAGTGATTTAAAATAAATCCAAGGATTAATTACACTTTTAGTGTGTGATTTGTTTGATTTGGTTTTCTATTTGTTTGATAATTATGTGAGGTGAGAGGTTTTTTATCCATTTATAAATTTTTTATATGGTCTTAACTAGACAATAAGTGAAAAACCAAAACAACCCACAACCATCTTCTTATTCATCCTTAGCCATGGATCATACCTTAGACATTGATAGATTCCCCATACTTCATTACACCATTATCCCCTACGTATGGTGCCTTAGAAAATCCCTAAAGGTGATTCAGATTTTGCCACCTTTCTAGATAATAATTTAGTTTCTTTATAATACTATCTTAATACCTTATCCTACCATACTTTGATAGCTTCAGTTCCTCCTGTAGATCCACCCTATGGTATGCCACACCACCTCATGGTTTGTGTTCCATAATCTAACCCTTATGTTATACAAGCTTCATCTTCTACCATTGGATCATCTACTACCACCACCTAAACACCTATTACACCAACCAATACCTCTAACATTGGCTCAACTTTACCTCTTATCACTTCTATCCCTTTTTAATTATGCAATGTCTTCCACACCCATTTATACCATTCCCTTTATCTTAACATATATATAAACATCAACCCCCTTTCATAACTTGGTACTCTCCATATGAAAAAAACTTCCCCCTATTAGTACTAGGGTCACTATCCCTCAACAACCCATAAACACTTTAGAATTACCAACCCAAACCATGCCCCCATCAACCAACCCAAATGTGCCCCTAAACCAACCATTATTAGTTCCTCTACAAGCCCTCATGGAATCTTATTAGTATATCCTCAACCTATTGGGATATATTATACCTTCCACCCAACCCTTAATTCCTATCAATCTTATGGGGACACTATCCCAACCTCAAATTACCACATACCAATATGTGCCCACTTTTGCACCTCCTACCACATACTAATTCATAACTATAACCCAACCTTAGAAAAAAAATCCACCATATTATGCAACTACCCAAACCTAGCCTAGCCTAATCAAAATGCTTGTAGATAAGATGACCCAACTCAAATCATCTATCTTTGGGTCCCATAATATTTTATCTTATGACCAAATATGCAACAAACCTATCAACCCTTCTCTCCTGATTCATGCTTATTCTCCTCAATGAAAGCTTCCAAAATTCTTTAAGTTTCAAGGGAAGGAGGATCCTTAGCAAATTTTGAGGGCATTCACCATTCTTGTTACTTTATTGCCTATGATGATGCCCTCCTTCTATGAACCTTCCCTATGTATTTATTACAACTGACCTTGGATTGGTACAATACCCTTCCTAGACATTATATATTCTCATTTTACCAACTCTCCCAAATTTTCATAGAACATTTTTTTATCAACATATCTAGTAATGTCTCCATAACCAACCTCTATTCTATCAGGTAGTTTGATGATGAATAAATTACCAATTTCATTGCATGATGGTGAGGCATCATTAATCAATCATTCTTTTGACTAACCTAAATAGAACTCATTTAAATTTTCTCTCAGGGATGTATAAAACACATCACTCCCACCCTTCAGGTGCAAACATTTAGAACCTTTGATGAATCATTCACAATGGCGCATCAACCTGAGAACTGAGCCATAGATGAGGTTAAATTGAAATTTCAAAATAAGAAATCCACTTTTAAACCAAATGACCCATCTTCCTAGAAAATAACTAACCAACTCTATTCTAAAGCCAAAACATCTACAAATGTCATTGTGTTAAAAATTAACCCCCCTCCATCCATTAGCTAGCCACGTCAAAACACACCTTCTAATTCTTCCTACCCACCAAACTAAAATAAAAGCTGGGTTCCCCCTAAATAATTCACCCCTATATGGGAATTTTATGCCTTTCTGTCAGATAATTTGTTAAAATCTAATTCTATTCAACTTTCACCAATCAATCCACCTCAACAATTTGACCCCTCTCACCTTGTTCGTAGGTGGTACAATGAAATTGACAATTGTGATTTCCATCAGGTCATCAAACATGACATAAACAAGTGTAACACTTTTAAAAGTATTATTCAAAACACTATTTTCAATGGATAATTAACATTTGACAACCCTAATGTACCCCCAACCATTCTCTCAATAGTTTTTGCAAACCATTGCCTAGCCATCCTCCACCTACATAAACCGATGCGAATCAATTCGAAACCAACTTCATCTCATGAGGCATACATAATAAACATCATCATAATGAGGCCATGAAGGATGAGCCTCATGTTCCCATTTCCTCTTCACCAACCTCACCTATGGAAGAAGCAAATTCACCTCTTATCCCTTTGAAGACCCACATAGAAGGATCTATAGTCCCCACTTCTCCACTTGATCAAACCATATCCATCCTCACCTTTCCTTTAATAGAATCAACCATTAAGCTAACCACCCCTTCCTCTAACCCTCCAAGTGAAATGGTATATCTCCTATATCCTCCTTTAGATACCCTAATAAAGGAAGGAAATAAGACCATACCTACATCCTCGATCAAGAAAACATCCCATCTCTTAATCACCCCACAAGAAACCATTGTTTTCAAACCTTCTAGCTCAAGTAGAGATGAAGGAACCATCCCACCTTCTTCACCCAAGGGATTGACATTTGAAACAATAGATCAAGGAACAAAACCTATTTATAAACCTTTTTCTCAAGTAGTGAAAAGTTTGGAATTTTCCTCACAACCCAACCTGGATAGAACCACTTCCTACCATCATTTGAGGCTCCCATACCAAAACAAAAATGAACCCTCAACTTCATTAGAATCCAATTTCTAACCTATTACCACCCCATCATCAAAATTTTATTTCCCCTAAGATATAATGGAACCATATCACCCACCTCCACCTAGATCATCTCATAATATTCTATCTAAACTAGCCAATAATTTAGGTATCCTTCCCATAACTAGCATCACCCATCCCCCCATCAAATCAAGCCTAACCCTCTTTAGGCCACCTAACAAACCACTAATTAAGAGGGAATGAAGGGTATAGTTACTTAATCCTCATTCTTAAGTTAGACTTATGCCACCTCTTTCTCATTTACCATTTATTTTAAGACCCCACCCTTCTACCATCCCAATCACTTATTCTTCTTTAATTAAAGCAATGCCCTTGTCTATGCCTACCCCTCTACACCTAAACCATCAAATTTTTCATCATTCTTAGATAATTTATCCCCATCTATTTTCTAACCTATTATCAACCCCCAATCATCTACTTTGAAACCATCTACCATTAACCTGATCATAGCTAAGCTAACCTGATCTAAACCATCTACCAAAATTACCCAACCACCAACCCTCTCTAAGGTTAAGACCATGCCTAAGAAGGTTCTTATTTCTCCAATGAGCATCTGAACACCCTCAACACCTATAAAATAATCTTACTATATTATTTTATAGAGGCTATTACAAACCTCCTCCATTAAACTTTCACCTATTAAACCATTCACCCCTTCTAACACCAAACCCTCTTGGTTTAATAATACTCAGATCTATGCATACCATAGGACAACAAGATAGAACATGGAGATCTTAAAATCTCTCCACGTTCTTGTTCATTGATTATATGAGGATGATGATATGTCATCAAGTGAACCACTTTCACCTACCTTACTAACCCAACTGCTAACCCAACCAATCTAACCACTATCTAAACCGATAAAGGGCAAGTATCCAAAACAATTATCAAGTTAAACTGAGCCCATTTTCTATACCATCTACATGATTACCTAATCTCAAGCATAATAGAGGGGTAAATGAAGATCCAATGTATCCATTCCATGGACATATACTTTAGATTCTTAGTGTCCTGACTAGAAACAAACACCAACACCACCACCAAAGCCATCACCTAGACCAAAAGTATCCATCTTAGGTGTACCTCCCACCAATTTCTTCACATCCATTCAATAAACTATGTTGAAGAAAATTCATCAAGCATCAGTGAAGATGAGACTTTATGACTTGATCAACACCATACCTCATCATCATCAAGAATTAATAGATGCCATACAATCTATCAAGGTTTAGCTAGATGACCCTCAACCCCTTGCCTCCTTTATTGGGACCCTCCAAAATTCTAACATTATCACCTTCCTAGATTTAGAGATACCTCTAGCACACTCTAAGGAATCCAATCCACCTTTATTTTTCACTGTATGTATCAATCACATATACGTCAAAAGGGTGATGATTGATGGAGGAGCCAAAATCAACATAATATCCTCCCATGCTTTTGATCAAATCCATTTACCATAATATATCATGGCTAAAATCAAAATAGTTCTTCACTCCTTTAATGACACCATGGCCAATACCTTAGGGACCGTTGTTCTTCAAATACACTTGGAAACTCACACCATCCCTGAGTTATTTTATGTTCTTGAGGGTGAATTCCAATATAACATTATATTTGGATGACCCTAGATCTAGGCTATAAGTTTCAACCCCTCCACTTTACACTTCTATGTTAAATTTGATCATGAAGGGAAATTCATAAACATCAAGGTTGATCCCAGTCCTTTTACATGTTACAACATGACCTATAGGCCTAATGATGTCCTTCTTCCACCTTCATCTCCCTCATAGTCAACCAATCCCACTAATACAGCTGTACCATCAACCACTACCCATAGTGCTTCTACCCTTAATAATGATGAAGCCTCAACTAGTGCATCTATCCCTTCTTCCTATATTCTCATTGAAGACTCCTTGACATAAACTTTCCAATTCCTTTCTCTTGGGGAGTACTAAGTTTTAGCCTTGGATTTCTTTCCCACTCCCCAAGAATACGAGAACCTTCAAAATGACCCTTGTTATGACCCCAACATAGGTACCATCATCCCCTTTGGACTTCTCAATAATATACTATACTTTGTCTATGAGGGACTTGATAGACCACTCCTCACTCCTATCACCACTCCATATATTCAACCTTTCAGTTCTAATTTCTCCTATCTAAGCAATCTAACCTTTTCAAGAATATATCTTCACTATTGTGCTTAGAAAGGATTTGGTATGGACCTATACTAACAAGGACCTCATGAATTTCCTATTATCAAGACTCAAAAGCCTTTGAATTCTTTGGGCTTAGGTTTTAACCATCAAAAGAACCCACCTCACCAAAACTTATTGTTATCCCCATGGAAGAGATTCCATATTTTCCTAATAAATATTCTCAATTTGAAGGCTCCAACATTATCCCATCCATTTTTTCATCAATACTATTAGTTTTGGCCCACTGACCTATGAACATAGTGGCCAAACTAAAACCTTTCCTGTCATCTACCCCAAAATGATCAACCATGATTCAGCCATCATCTATACCATTTAGTGCCAAGACAACAATTCTATCCTCACCTACCTTGGCACAAGAGCCTCTCCCATCCATAAATCCTTCTCTCTAAAAACCTGGACAATGCTTAATGAGTTAACTACTGACATTAACTTAAGAACCTAGGACAATCCTTCTATTATTAAACTAGGCCAATCCTTGGACTCAAATGATCAATTTGATTATCCCACCTTCCTTTAGGACAATAACATCACATTCATTTGGTCTTATCATTAAATGCTTAGGATTGACCCTTCCATCACCCTTCATAACATCATTACCTATCTATAGGCTAATTTGGTATGGAAAACACTCCATAACATGAACCATCATAAAGCTCTTCTCATCAAGGAAGAACTTCAATGTCTTCTATCTGTTAACTTTATTCAACCCATTGACTACCCATAATGGATCTCTAATATTGCTCCCATTACCAAGCCCACTGTGGGACTCCACCTCTATGTGGACTTATGAGACCTTAACCTTGCATGACCCAAAGATGACTTTCCTTTACCCAACATTAACCAAATAGTTGACCTTACCATAGTTCATGATATTTAATCCATCATGGATGGATTTTTAGGATACAATCAGATCCCGATCACCCCCTCAGACTAACATAAAATTGCCTTCACTACTCCTTGGGGAACCTTATGTTATTGGGTCATGCCTTTTGGCTTAAATAACATAGAAGAAATGTATCAATGGGCCATGACCTATGTTTTCCATGATATTATTCATAAAATTGTATAGGATTATGTGGATGATCTCCTCAAAAAGTTTAAACATCATAAAGAACATTTATCTATTCTTACTATCTTTTTTGACCAATTGATCTAGTTACATGTTTGACTCAATCATAAAAATGCATTTTGGGGTTTTGTCAAAAATATTCTAGGATTTATCATCTCACTCTATGGAATTTATATTGACCCTAATAAATTCAAGGTCATCCTATAAATGCCTGCAACAAACCTTAAGCAACTTTGTAGTCTATAAGGAAAATTCCAATTTATCGATCGCTTCATCTCTCAATTATCAAGTAGATGCTAACCCTTTCACCACCTCTTAAAGAAAGATATCTCCTTTAGATGGACCAAATATTGTTGACAATCCTTTGATTGACTCAAAGAGTACTTTCTTTCTCCACTTATTCTTATCCCACCTAAGGATGATCAACCTTTCTACCTTTACGTATCTACCATTTATCACTCTTTATGTACCATGCTAGCTCAATAGAATGAAAAAAACAAGGAGAAAACCATTTACTATATCCTTCACACATTTCTATAGTATAATACATGACATACCTATCCTAAAAAGCTTTGTCTCACTCTCATTTTTGTTGCCTCTAAGCTTTGTCACTACCTTCTTAATCACAAAATATATGCTATCACTAACACCAACCCATTTAAGCATATGCACTCCAAGCCATACCAAAATAAACATATGGCTAAGTGGCTCATGCTTTTGGATGAATTTTATCTTAAGTTTATTCACCAAAAATCCATTAATGGGTAGGACATTGCTGATCAATTAGTTTAAGCCGCTCTCTTAGATAACCTGCCTATTCCATTAACAGTTCCTAATGAGTCTATTACAACTCTTTCTCAGGGTGAACCCTCTTACCAAATGACCATGTTTTTTTATGGATCTAAATTCCAACATGGTGGTGGTGTAGGCATAATTCTCATACCCCTTCATGGTGAACCTTTTCCACTATATTTTAAACTTGACTTTGAATGTACAAACAACATGGTAGATTACAAAGCTTTGGTTATCGATCTCCAAACTTATCTCACCTTAAAAATCAAAACCATTTCTATCTTTGGTGATTCCAAACTCATGATTAGCTAGGTCAATGGGTCCTATCAGTGTAAGAATGACATTTTACTAAAGTGTAAGCTCCTTGTTGATGAGCTCTTAACATCTTTTGACCATTATCAAATCTAATTAGTGCCTTGATCTGCTAACAAATTTTTAGACATAATGACCTCTCTTGCATCTCAAATACCCTATCAACATATGAAATTGAACTTATTTGTCACCATATATCATTTCATTAGGCCCTCATATATCAATTCAGACCTTCTAACCATCTGTAGTGTGGAGGCATCTACTTTTAATATATGGTATGACCAAACCTTTAATTACCTTAACCTGGGCATCATTCGTCCCGACCTCTCAAATAATACTTAGAAGGCATTTGTATAGGGCACCTCTCATTATACCATACTAGTAGGAATCCTATATAAAAGTGGCTTTGATGGTCTTCTCCTCTGTTGTTTACATAGTCATGAAATTCCTCTTGTCATCAAAGAAACTGATGATGGAGTTTGTGGGGGACATTTTAGTGGCCTCACTATCACCAAAATAATCCTATGCCTGGGTTACTATTGGCCTGCCCTCAATCAGGACTATTGTGACTATGTAAATAAGTGTGTTAAATGCCAAACACATGCTAACTTACATCACATTCCCACTCATAGCCTTCAAGTATTTATAGATTATTGGCCCTTCTCATAGTGGGGGTTGTATCTCATTAGAGAAATCAGCCCTCTCTTCTCAATGAAACCAATATATCATCACTGGTATGGAATATTTCACTAAATGGGTGGAAGACATCCATTTATCTCTATTAAAGCCAAAAAAATATTAGATTTTATCAATCATCACATTATCTATGATTTTGTGGTCCCTTACAAAATCATCATAGATAACAACAAATCATTCAAAATAGAAAATTTCAAGCCCTTTGTGATGATTTTGGAATCAAAATCAACCATTTCTCACCTTACCATCCATAGGAAAATAGATGGAAAGAATCCTCCAATAAAAATCTCATCAAAATGCTAACCAAAGTTGTAAGTGCTTTAGGCCCAAATTAGCGCATACACATCCCATTTGTTTTATGGGGCCTATCACACTAGTATTTGAAACATAATAGGTGCTACACCTATTTCCCTTGTCTTTAGTGTAGAGGTTGATCTACCTATTGAATTAAAAAATCCCTCTCTTTTTATTTCCTTACACAACATCATTTTTGAAGAGGAATATTCTCAAGAATTCTTCACATGCCTTGAACTACTTGATGAACATCACCTTGATTCCCTTAACCATCTTCACATATATTTAGAGCATATTACCCATGCTTATAACAAGCATGTAAAATAATGGGAATTTAATATTAGATATCTCATCCTAAAATAAAACCAACATGTTACCAACATGGAGAAGAGTAAATAATGTAAGTTTTCTTTCAATTGGCTTGGACCCTACATCATTACCCATAAGTATGGATCAGGAGCTTATCATTTATCCTCTCTCGAAGGAAAACCAAAAATTGAGGCTCTTAGTGCTTCACATATGTCCATTTTTTTATTAGAGAAGGATCAAGCTCACCTGTTTGTCTAACTTAAGCTCATCCTTTGATTATGATATTTTAACCTTCACCCACCTTCCTCCTCCCCTTTTGAGGAAAATTGATTACAATATAGAACCATGTGATTAACCATCATAGTCATGGCCTAATCTAAAATATGTATACTATGACTCTACCCATAGCATGGTTTTAATGTATACTTTTCATCTCTAACAACATGGAATCCCATAGTCATTGTCTCTCAAAGCCACATGCTTTCACATATCATTGACCTTCTTGTGTAATTTTTTTCCCTCATTAAGGTAAACCTCTGAACCTAATTAGATTGGTCCATGTATAAACACATTTCATCTTGTAATAATTACTTCGGTCAATATCTTAAGCAGTATAGACTACTCCCTTGAAGGATATCTACCCAAAAATAAAATAAAAATTGCCAAATGTAAGGTAGACTACTCCCTTGAAGGATAACTATCAAGATCATTAATAAAATCTAATAAGCTTAGACCACTCCCTTGAAGGATGGCTAAATTCACTTTGTCAAAATTAGAGAAATTTTATGGAAGCTTTTCACATCGATCAGCTTCTCATATATAAAAATAAAGCAAAAGACCCAGTGTCACAACAAATTCTAAAGCTATAATTGAATATCTAAAAACATAACAAGTTGGAAGCCACAATTGGCTTCCACATGTAGACTTCCTACATTGATCAGTCTACATATATCATACCACATGGAATTATCTATTACCATTCTTAGGTTACCTATAAAAGGGAAAATCAATTCACATGAGGTTATCATGCATATCACCCATTACCCTTCATGCCACCCATCACCCATATTCCTTTTATAATATATTTAAATCAAGATATCGAGAGCTTACTTTACACTCTGTGATCGAAAAACTTTTTCTATCAACTAATGATTGCTTATGCATATTATTTGAAGGGCCTATATTCATTAAGTTGATACCACTTCAGATATATTTTTAGTCCTTATCAAAAATAAAACATTGTTCCCTATTATTAATGTGCTTGGTTGGTGTTTTCCTCATGAATTTTACCATCCAGTGTTGCAATAAAAATAACCATTCTTTTTTACATTCAATGAGATTATAACAACCACAACCATACCAATCATAACCATAACCATAACATTCACAAGTATCCAAACAACAGTAATCATGATACCATTAGATGAGTGACATACAACACATTTTGGACATAACAAACTATGTAATATTTTATTTAGGGTACAGGGAATTACATGACACATACACAGTCATCAAATTATACATGGCCTAAAGCACATGTGTACATTATTTTCCTCCCTAAGAATTATAATGATTATCTGGTGACTCTATATTTATGTTTATTCATCATTATACTTGATTACTCCCAAGAATTACATTGACATGCATACATCGACATACCTTATGAAGAAGGCATCATTTATTTAAGAAAGTTTACCTCATGAACTAAATGGTAGCATTAGAGTGAAATGAGGGGATGACACTCCTATTCATTATTACTGTTTTATTGATGATGAGTGTGGTTAAAGATGGTAGTATTAGTGCATGAAGGGACATACACCATCATTTTTAATGGAAATTCTAATGACAATTGTGTAAAGGTAAATGTGATCACATGAAGGACATGATCTAATCCTGACACTGGTCCTTATCATGATTCTTTAAATAGAATATCTTCCCATTCTTCGTTGATAACTTGGTTCTCCATTATACCAACTGAGAAGGACATATGATGTCATTGATTCCCTTGAATAGTCTTCCAACTAGAAATGTTCATGTCTACCTACATTTTCAAATGGACACATCACCCTTGATATGATTGGTCATATTGATAAATCCATTATTTACTATCATGATATATTTTTGTTTCCCTTATCATCTGATTCACATCTGATGCCTTTCCTTGCTTTTTCATCTCATGACCCTTATAGGTCTGGTGGTAATTTGTGTCATTATCACCTTTGGCCTGGTTGATGTAAATTGGCTTCCAATCATGGTCTATTATATGGATCATGCCTTCAAAACTACCACTATTGTTGTTGGTGGTAACTCCCAAATACTTACCATTGTATAAAGTCTTCCATCAGAGGTAGGCCACCATGAATTCACAATAATACATTCACCTTCTTGTCCACTCTACCCTCCTATTACTATTATCCCATTACTATAAGCTCTAAATGTTATAACCCAACCATTCGGAATACCTACTCTAACAAGATAGTCTTTTCTTTTGTGATAGCTAAATATTCATCTATAGCAAGGGAACCAATGTATTCTCCAACCACATAGCTTCTTTTTGGTTATGCCTAAATGAGTGGAACTGATAAGTCATTGGTTTTATGGAGCTAGGATAGAGGATATAGATATGGCCACCATTTGTCTAGCCTACCCATGTATCTCTTGGGTTAGGCAAGGTCCATCCTTTGAAACTCACCATGCTACTAATTTCCTTACTTGTATAATCTAATTGACCATCAAATAAATTATTTATAGGTCATCACTTTTCTAATGCTTTTAAAACTCAGCTCATAGGTAGGATGAACCTTGGCCAAAACAAATTTGTAGATCTAGATAGACCCCCACCTCCTAAAACTCATATTGTAGTAGCAGAAACTATCTCCAAACTCTTACCCTCACATTATTTTATAAGGTGTAACCTGTTAACAAAGGCACCTCTTCTTTGGATTAGCTCCATTAAAGATAATTTGTGGTACTTAGCATTATGTTCCCTTATAATTTATCCTACCTTTCCCATCGTTATCTCTCATCCTACTAAATGTGGGATCATTATGGTAACTATTTACCAATTCACACCATTCACTCTCACTGACACCACCAAAATATAAATCTATTGTTTTACAAATCCTTCTCCCTCATCCCAAACCAACCCATGTGATTCATCAAATTGGGGTAATGAATTTGAATACCACTCACCCAAACCTTTTTGAATTACATTAGCCTAATGTCCATGGACTATGTAGGTGATGTTTCACTTCTAAAGGTAACTCGGCCACTAAAAACTAATTCCTATCCACTTTTTCTTCTCACTCATTTACATCACTAATGACACCCTCTTTCTTAGGGCATCCTATATCAAGGAATATTTAAATTCTTTCTTCATCATCCTTATGTTCTAACACCATATAATAACTCTTTGTAAGTTTTCCCCCCATTACTAGGAGAACTACATTAGCTTGAGGTCTTTTTGGACTATGTAGGCAACACTTAGTTATTGAAATTAGCTCAGCCACATATTTTATTTTATTTTCCCTTCTCACCTAATCTCTTTTCCTCTAATTCTTTACCTATCTCCTCACCACCTACCTCCCTCCAGCTTCTCAGTCTCTTTTATCCACTTTTACACATTGTCAATCTCTTTTAACATAAGGGTTGATAGCCTTCCTCATTGACCCCTCTTATCCCCCATGAAACCACCACCTACTCTACTTCATTGGCCTTCTTTCCATCTTTCCTTATGCATGATTCATATCTCACTTCCCCACCCACCTTTTGCAAATTATGAATCTCTTTCACCTTATTACCAATGTTTTCCTTTATCCCCTTCAACTTCTCTCTCCATCATCATCATCATCATCATCTCCCCTTTCCCTTGGCTATTTGTCATACCCTCTTTATCACTCTCTTTTCCTTACCAATTCCCCATCATACTATGCATCTTTCAAGATTTCTATTTATTTTATTGTTTTACATTTTTCCTACATGTACCACCACTCTCTATCATTTTACCACTCTTCCCACCATACCCATTTTCAATTCTTATTGTTTGCTTTTTTTCCATCATTTCATCTTTTTTATCATCTATTTTTCCTCCACAACTAGTTTCTCCCTAGGTATTTATCCTTTGAGAAACATTCCTAATTTCCCCTTTTCTTCTTCTTAGTTCTTGTCTTTGCCTTTTGTATTTCCATTTTCCTCTTTCCATCTTGGTACCCACTTGTCTTTTACATATATGTAAGTATCATTGCTTTGTATCCCTACTTCAATTCTTCCTTTTTCTTCTTATCATCCATGATCTTCATCCTTTTCTTCATATAATTCCCTTTCATTGTTTTCCACCATCCTCTCCCTTTTCTCCATTTCCGTTCTTTTTTCTCATCTTGAGGACATTTTTTGTTCTTCCCAACCTTAATTTTTCCTCTTATATGTCCATTCCTTATCCCTTCCATTCTTCTTCACCTTCATCTTTATATGTGACCTCATTTTTTCCTCTACCTATGTCTTCATCCATCTCATAGTCTACCTTCACCTCATCCCTTTTTGGATCTCCCTTGTGTTCTCCAATTCAACCTCCATCTCTTTAGAGTGTGGTCACTAGTTGTGTCACTTATACATCTCCTTATCTTCTTCATCATGTCCTCTGTGCCCTTACTTTAATGCATGAAATCCATAACTTGCTCCCTCATTTAATTAATATTATTATTATTCACCTCACTCCATATTCCAAAATCCCTCAATCTCTTTTTTGAATTCCCTTAAAACTCAATGCTTACTTATTTTAGGGCCACACTAACTCAAGGGTCAAGGGTTCAAATCTTCACCACTTCTCATTTACCCATGTTGCTTCCCTGAATCCTTAAATAATACCCTTCTATAGCCTATTAATGACATTATTGTGGAATGTGTCCAATCTTAGCTTATTTATATGGTGATGAAAGAACCTATCAGGTCACCATGATAATTCAAGTATTGTCAGATTTTTTTAAAGCTTGGTAAAGCATATTTCTCCTTTTTTAAAATGGTGACAAAAATTTCATGCTTGAACCTGATTATCCATGATTACAGATTCCTTTTACATAGTTGAGGCAATCATTTAATTATATCCTAGGTAATCTCATCCACCATTTCTACCAAACCAATCACAAACTATTTGAGACCCATATTTCCCACCCTTTAGAGCTTCCCTTTCTCCACTATCCTTCAACCAGACCTAACTACATGATATCAAATTGGGAAAACCAAGTTAACTAACACTCTTCACCTCAAAATAAATACATAAGCAAAATCCACTTGCCTAGTGCATATGAAGTCAGCTCAACCACCCCATTCCACCCAACCAACTCACTTGCCCATGTCCACCTTGTTGTTGGCCTTTTTGGACCAAACCTCTTTGTATAGTTTATGATGACCTCACCTTGGTCCTTTGGATCATACAGACCAATTTTTCCATGTTGAACATTTGAATTTACACCTATTCATGTAAAAATATACCATTTATGTTTATCTTGAGAGTACTTCTTATCCTAGATTTTTTAGTAAATACTGATCTTATCTAAGAGACTTGATAAGACTAACCTAATAAACTAAGACCAACACTAGGGATCGATACCTTGTCATTTATCTTAGAATTTGACCTTATTATTACCAAAATTGGAAGATTTAATATTTACACAATATATTACTATCATGGTTAGTCACATTTTATACACCCATTTGCATTTCACATGCCTAGCTACCTTGTGCCACCACCTAATGCCTCCCTACCAACTGTTTATCAAACCTACACCCAATTCAACCTTCTTTCTTCGATTTTTGATTTAAGGGGGAACACCTCATCCCATACTTAGATTACCCTAACCTTTAACCATGTGAATCATTGTTGTTTTGTATCTTGTTAATTCAAAGCTGCATAACAAAAAGGGGCAAAATGTAGACACTAGAAAACTATGCACTTATAGTTTTTAATGACTAAATTCCTTTTGACCCCACCTAAATACCCCCTAAACCTTCTTAACCCTTATTAAACCACTCATAACCTAAATAAATCACTATTATTCTAGTCACATAATATTATTCAAAAATATTATTTGAAATTAGTATTTAAAAGTACTATTCACTATCATTATTCAATGTGGAACCCACTATCACTATTCATGATGACATGGAAAATGGCATAGCATGTGACATAGAAAATGAGATGTCATGTGACATGGAAAGTGACATGGCATGTGACATGTCATGTGCAAGGAAAACTGATTTGGGAGGTGATATGGAAAGTGACATGGCTTAGAAGTGAGGTGGCTTAATGTGAGACATCATACCCTACCTAAGACCCTTCCCAAAGTGCTTGATGACCTCATTTAAGCATCACAATTCCCCCCCTTGAAATATGTAAGATATCCCCTCAAGGATCCATTAGTCAATATGTATTTTACCTTCACACATCAAATTAACCTCCAAAATAAGATACCTACCTCTTTAAGATAGAGGGCACCCATTTTTGATTTCTTAACCCAAATGGGACACTTAAAAACCCAAATGGGAATGACCACCCACCTCATTTTGAATATTTCATCCAAAAAAAAATGGTGCCATACCTTTATTATTCCTCTTTTGGTGTGACTATTCATAACATATGCTATAATAACCCCCTTCTCCTTCACTCAAGGTTAAGTTGGAAAGTAGAAAATTAGTATTTTTTATTAGTAACATTTTGTTTCAAGTTTTTACAGGAGGTTATCCAATTGATAATTAGGTCATCCTCATTTTGGAGGAGAAAATATTCAAGGCATCAAAGCTCTGCCTGAATCAATCCAAGATTTTATCAACAATACCATCATCAACAACCACATCAAAGGTAACCTTATTTGTTTATTTCATTTCAACTTATTATCTCCCTTAGCCTCTTCTCTCTTGAATTATAAACACAATCCTTGGCCTATTCTTTCTTGACTTCTTAACTATAACCCCTTTACCTCTTCTTTTTATTCCTTTATCCCATTTACTTCATTTTCACCTACATCTTATTTATCCTTTTTCCCCTTACCAGTTACCCCTTTTGCCATATTTGTTCTCTTGACCATTTAACTCTTTTAAAACCTTACCCTTTCACCATTTCAACCACTTACCAACCTAAAATAAACCATACTTTTGACCCTTACCTAATTACCAAACCAAAATCATAACCCTTAACTTGGCCAATGTTTAACATTAGCGTTATTCAACCTACTTGCTTATGTTTAATCATCTTATAAAAGTATTTTTATTTCTTAGTTAATTTTCTATTTTTAGTCTCAATTTGTTTTTATTTTATGCTACCTTCATTAATTTTATCAAACTTAAGTTATTTTAAAGTAGTTGGATTGGTAGCCTCCTAGAAAGATTTTGCTTCTAGGATATAGCTTATGCTAGGCAATACACCCATCTATTTGTCTAAGAAATAAGTGTGTGGTAGTTTTTTATTATTTATAGGTATTCTTCCTTATCCAAAAAAGAGTTGTCTACAATCATGTATATTAAACACATGCACTTTTAATAGGTTTTTATACACACCCCTTGTCAATAGTTTCTTTATTCCAAATTTAAGAAAAAGTAAAAAAAAAATAGAGAGGAACACCTCTATTTCCCTTTTATCAAAATATGCCACTAAAGCCATTTTCAAAAGTACCACTATTGATTTTACTTTCCAATCTCTTTATTTTTTATTTGTTAAGGCATATGAATATGATCCATAATTATTTAGTTATTTAAACATCCTCTCATGTGATCTTTATGGACTTGTAATAGTTAATAACACCATGAAAACATATAAAATATGACTACCAACCAATGAATGAATTCACCTCGTCTTTGGTTTCTTGGATTTTATTCTTGTGGTCTCTTAATTTTTAGCTTTATCTTTGTGTGACTTGATTATTCATCCATTATTACTTTTAATTTATCTTCTCTTTTACCTATTCTTGGGTTGATATGGTCCTTCTTCAAACATAACATTTTCTCCAAATTTCCTTCTTCATGAAGAGTTTAAATTTTCTCCCCTTTTCCTTATTTTACTTTGAGCTATTATGCCTTAAATCTTTCCTTTTCCATGTAGTCATGGGTTATTTCTTGGCTTTGTATCTCCAAACCTAAAAAACTAACATTAATAGTAAAAATCAAGTAACTTGTAGGATACTCAATGGTATCTTCAAGGATCTCATGACCCTTCACATCTTCTTTCATTTACATTCTCTTCTCAAGTTCTTTATAAAAATATTTTGATACTTATTTTATCTTTTTAGGTTCATTATCATTGTCTTCATTATGTCTCCTTGGTTTATCTTGTTACAGTGACATATTTTCACCCATGGATTATTTAATAATGTCTTCTTATTCCTTTAGCTTTAATGTTATTCTAAAATCTACTACCTCTCCTTTTCAATTCACTTGATGTTGTTCCTCATTGAAATTTTCTTTAATTATTGTAATTATAATTTCAATCCTCTATTATCTTGGATTCTTGATCACCCACACTTATTTATTTATCTTCTTATATGGTTATATGAATTACTAGTTCATGGCATTTATTCTAAATTTTATCATGACTTCACTTGTTCCTATTCGTATATAAATTTATCCATATTCTTTCATCTCTATTGCCTTACCTACAATTTAATTTCAATGCCTTGGAGATATTTTGTCATGTCCTTCATCCTTGATTGATTTATGATCATCATGAAATATAAATTATTCATTCTTTACATTATATACATACTTTTTGTTTTGTTCTTTGACATATTCATCTCTCTCATCCTCTGTGATAATGATCGCTTTCTTATTTTTCTCTTCATGTTCCTCATTTTTAGCTAGATCCTTATGATTCATTATTAATAGGTCTTCTTTATCCTTTCTAATGTTTGAGACCTAAAACTGGGCCTCATATTCATCAACTTATATACATGTAATCATACATTCAAACATAATTCTAAAATAAAAACTATGAGTATTAATTACCTCTTCTATTTGTTTCTTATTAAAACCTTCATTAAGGCTTATCAACTGATATTATTATTATACATTATCATTATATTCCATTTCAAACCTACTCCAATATTCATTTATCTCCTTGGACTAGTTTTGAGTTCTTTCATGAGCTCCATGTTCTTAAAATCTATTTTTTTATTTATTAATATGAACTTTGAGTTATTCCATGACATTCTCCTTGTCATGTGATAAGATAATCAATCTTTCATTCTATATATCATTTTGTCTCAGCTCTATAAATACTCCATGAGGTGTTTCATGTCTTCTTTTAATGAGCCTAATCAAGGACCCAAATTATTTATTATTTAAGGCACTTTTTAATGCTTTCATTTAATTAATTTTTATACCTATATGCATACATTAAAAATAAACTTTAGAAATAAAAGTTTGAGGTAATATGTCCTCTTTAAATGCTTCTTACTTCAGGACTATTTATTATTTTTTGTGAAGTAACTTGCAAATCCTTCTTAATCTCTTCACATTTGAGCTTCTTCACTTCATTATTGAGTTATTTGCATTACATATATATTAATTATTAATATATCTCATTAATAACATTATATGCTACTTAACTTTATTATTTATTTTAAGCAAGCCTTTGCTTTCATTCTCTTTCCAATTCCCTATTATGAACTATATCTTTGTCATCTTCTTCATTAACCTAACTATATTTATATTGATCATCTCTTTAACCATTATATCCTCCCTCTTCTTCATAAAAAAATATTTTTAAACCAAAACATTAATTTTATTTTCATTTTAGTATCTCCTTCTTAGCCTCAGTGTGCCTTTCCTTAACTCTTCTTTCTCAATTTTCTCTCTTTTCTTCACAAGACCTTGATGTGTCTCTCTTTATTTTTAGCAAGTCTATTTCACCTTTCTTCCTATTGAAACCTCACCTTAGGATTATTATTCTTTTTAATGGTATTTTGGTATTATATTTCATGTATAATCCACTTTTCAACTACCTCTTCTTATTGAGTTTTAATGAACTCTTTTTTCTCAAACTTCTATGAGCTTATTTTTAAAAATGTTCTCTTTCCTTTAGGGCTGAACTCTCTCCATTATGAAACTAATTTTATTGTATGGATTATTTATCAATCTTCTTAACTTTAAATTATTACCAAAGGGATTATAACATTTGATACCATTTTCAAGTGAGTAGACCTCTTGAGGTCTCTTTCACTAGGTCTTCTACGTCTACCAACAAGTTTTATAGCCTTCTTGAATGAATATGATAAAATATATGTAACCTATTATGTATTATCAATAATTTTAAGATAAATTTTATTCTCTACTTGATTCTATATAATTAAATTTAACTTAAATTTCCTCTTTATACTTGATTCTTTCTTACAATTCCATTCAAGCCTTTGTAACTAGACCTATGGCTTATAACTTATTCACTAGGAATTGACCTCAAAATTGGTCTCCTTATACCTAAACATGGTTATTTATACGTTTAAAAATATTATAAAATTATATATTTCTTATTTTAATCAATTCAAAACTTTAAATTTGCATCTATCATTTTTGTACAAGAACACCAATTTGTTTTTTTAGGCCTTCCACATAAACTTGAAGAAAACATAATCCTTTATATATTCACATTAGAATATATTAAAGGAGTGAAACCAATTTTATTACTATAAAAAAAAAAAAAGAATCTACTAAAAAAAATCAAGATGATTTGAGTGGGTTGTTAGCAATATATTTTCTTTTTTTATGTTTAAACCCTTCTAAAATCCTTACCTATAAGTATGTCATATATAATTTTATAATATATATATATATATATATATATATATATATATATATATAGGTATTAAATATATATATATATAGGTATTAAATATATATAAAATTAAATTTAAAAATTCATATAATTCATCAAAGACCCACACAAAATAATTTAGATCATCTCTCTTATTCATTTACAAGGTATGAAGTTTTTAGTGCTGCAAATCAAGGTTTAAGGCCTTATTTAAGGACTAAAAGTATGAGTTTTTAATATAAATTTCACTAGAGGATTATAAAAAACATAAAAAATATTTAAAAAATTAAAAATAATCACACTCTATCCTTTTACAAATTTTTATAAATATTCCTTAGTTAGTTTTCAGGATATGAAGTTTTTAATACCCAAAATCCTAGTTTACTACAATAGGTCTAGAGTTATATTTTTCCCTATAACTTAAATTATGTGGATTTTTATTGGATAAAAATCATAATTTTTTTTTTAAAAATCTGATCAATCATCTTGTATCCTTTGGATTATCCAAAAATAGATTAAGAAAACTATGCATTCTCTAGCTGTATGTTATTGTGTTATGTTACAGACATGTGCATTTAAAATTACACCAAAAAATAACACAATAATTTTATAAAATAAAATTAATAACTTAATAAAACATAATAAAATTCTTTCATGAATATAAAATCATCAAACAATCATTATTTTATTCATATCTACTTCAAAATATCTTTATAAACCCTGCATACCATTACCAACACTCATAAAAACCTATAAACTCAAATTTTATCCTTGTTTTCATGTATTATCAAAATCATAATATGATGGTTTTTGGATTATAACGTTTTAAATAATACCCTTAACTTTTATTTTTATTTTTTCATGAAAAATATTCTCTCTACCATCTAATTCTTATCTTAAAACTTGCTTATTTTGGCCTTCCTCCTATGTACTTCTACATATACTGAGTTAAGGAAAGTTTTAAGATTATTTGAGTTTTTAAGTACATTTAGAACATGTAAATATACCTTAAATACCATTTAAATAAGTTAAAATTCCTTTAAAACCTACTAGACCCTTCTATTTGTTTACTAACATATTTAAATTTTCAAATTTTCCATTTTGGATGGAAAATACATTATAGCTCCAAAAACCATAATTTTGAAATTATAAGGACTTGAAAAACTCATAGTTGACCATATAAAACACTCCTCACATAAACATAGTAAAAATTAAACCTATTTACCAAAATTTTCATTGACTTGATGATGCTCCTACATCAATATGTTAACCAAAAGTTCGTGAAATGACAAATCATTTTCATTTGGCTAGCATAATATCCATTGTAATTTTGAAATATAATTGATACTAACTCTATTAATGAATTAATTTATTACATATATAAAATTTCTATAGTTTATTATCCTTGGTATGTTGATATCATTTATTACTTAATTGATCATACATATCCTTAAAGGGCCAACTCTCAATAGAGGTGATGTATTCACATTATTGTTTACAAGTATGTAATTGTGGATGAGGTTATATATCATAAAGCCTTTGAAAACATGTTATTGGGATGTACAGACCAAGAAGAGTTAGAAAGGGTCCAATTACATTTTCATATTAAGGTTTGTAGTGATCACTTGGTGGCCATGTGACCACTCTCAAAATACATAGAATGGGATATTTATGGCCCACTCTTGAACATTTTGCCATCAAAATATGTTATAAAATGTAAGAAGTGTTGAATAGAATCATGTTGTGTATGTATATCACATGGGAAAAAATAAAATAAGAATGTCCATAAGCACATAATATATGTATCATACCTTGTCCTTAGGCTTGAAAACAACATTAAAAAGAAGAAAGGATAAGGTCAGAAGTTTATACCTAACTAGTTAGTCTCTTACCTAGTTTCTGAAGATTTCAGTAATGAAGCTTGTGAGTTATGCACTATAGAGGGAAAGGATTTTAGTGAATATATGAACTCTTTAAACCTTAAAACTTTATATATTTACTTATTTCATGTCACATTTCCCTCATTGCATTAAAATTTTCCATAGTTAAATGTGTTGATTTTCATATCAAATGTTGTGTTTAGGGATTATTTAGTTGTCAGTTCATAGAGCATGAAAATTTTAAAATTAACATATCATATCATTCAATTTTTCACACTACCCCATTATAATATATAAAACATCTTAAAAATCAAAATTGAATTTATTATGACATTAGTTATCATGAGTAGAATACACCTATTTTCCCTGTCTTCTTGAAAATCTTAGAAATACTAGCCTATAGCCAAGTATAAAAGCTTGTCCATGGTAGAGTGTCCTCTTATGGTGGCTTGTATAGAAGAACATTAAGATGCTAAAAAATTGGTAACTTTATTTTCCTATCTTAGTATTTAGTGACAATCCCTTGCATCTTACTAGTTGAAAATGGCCAAGATTTTGGGGTAAATGCATTAAAAATAGAAACACACTCTTATCAAAATATTATGTAACATCAAAATTAAATTCCATGCATCTTTCCCTTGTTAATATTTATTTTTGATCCCTCACATTTTATTTGTTTTTATCTGTTAGAATTGGGGAGAGGTACCTTTACTCATCTAAATATAGCCTTTGGTAATGAGCTAATGTGACTTCCTAATCACATGAGACTAAGTGTAGAGGGTCATAAAGAAAAGTAAAATAAAAATGCATATGCAATATTAAAACAAAAATTTCAAAAATGAAAAGTTATTCATAAATCTTGTTTACATGCCTATGTTAAAAAATATATTTTTATCCAATGTACTTATTCTATCAAGGCTACTTATCTCTAGGTGAAGTGGATAAAAGTAGTATTTTTTAAGTCTAGGAAGAAGTGCATTTCTCATTTGATCATAAGGACTAGGTAAAATTCATTTTTTATGTGAGGTTTTGATTCATGGTTTTCATATTTTATCATCTCACATTTATCATATCTCCCTTTTCATTCCCATCGTACAAATTGTAAGTCTTGTTTTATGTGTGACAAAATAATTGGTCATCAACCACAAAATAGTTATTTAGCATATGTGTATTTTCATATATATCCATCATATTACATCATTTGTATGAAATGTTTTCAAATATATAAAAATTATTCATAACATTTTATCAATGGAGATACATGGAATATCATCACATGCCTAATCATCAAAAGATCATAAATCTAGAAATAAACATGTAAATTAAATCCCATAACACATAATGATAAGTCTCTAAGAGGTGAAGAAAATATCTCCATACATATAATTTAAAATTTCAAGTTTGTACCTAATAAATATCTACTACTACTTAAATTTATCTCCTTCATTTCTTAATTTTGAAAGTAGATAAAAGAAAGTGAGTATTAGGGTGTGTACGTGATAAAATACATGCATTGATGACTAGACAAAGTGAGAAATCATTTTTGGTGAGGAAAGACTACCTATAATAAGACCGCACTAAAAAAACTTATTTGTTAGACATGTATGAAGGGTGGATTGCCTAGTAATGCTAGATCTAGGAAGCAAAAGCTCCCTTAAATGGTTGTCAATCCACTCCCCTAATGATAGAAATGTTCTAAAAATAAAATTGGAAGATAATAAACTGATATGAACATAAATGCATATACAAAGAAATAAATGATATACCTATTTGATAGAAAATGTTGCAATGTTAGGTCAACACCATGCACAAATACACCAAGGTTAGGTGTAGAGGGTATAGGTAGGGTCTGCAAGTAGATAAAGAATATAAATAGGGATTTTATTAGGTAAAATGGGATAAAATAATAGTATATTATTTTATTTAATAGTTATCATTGACAGTTAGGGTGACTAGAAATGGTTGGGTATGACTAATGATAGTTAAATAGCTAGTGATGGTTTGGCTCACCAATGATGATCGCTACTAACTAGTGATGCTTGCCTATAAAATTTGGTGATCTTTGAGATATAGGTGAAAATGAAATGGATAATGGGTAGGAGTTATTGTTTGGATTATTAGGTGAGGGGTGGTGTGCAGGGGAATAGAAAAAAATAAGAAAACCTAATAAGGAAAGGAAAACACTAAAAATAAAAGGATACCTGAGTGATTCTAAGTGAATAATAGTTGAGGACCTGAACAGAGTTGGGTAGAATAATTGTTTTTAAACCTTCAAAATTTATGTGAATAGAGCTTTAGGATGCTAAGTACCTATACAAAGAAAACAAGAGAGCCTGGATGCAGACTTTCTGGATCCATAACTCTCCCAAGAGCCCTATATTTATAGCACAAAATTGCTAAGGAGAGGGAGTCTAGAGGGAATGTTGTTAAGTTGGGAGGGGATGAAGTTGCATATTTTAATTAATATTTAAAGGCTAATTTTAAAGTATGTTTTCACTCTAGAGGATGTTAATCTCAAACAAAGTTGGAAATGATTTAAAATGGTTGAAGTAAGTTTATGAACCCAATCATCAATAGTTAGGGTCAACTATCGATGGTTACCCTAACTGGTGATGGTTGAGGGGCCATGAGAAAATGGGTAAAGAGGTCATGATTTTAGTGATGTGTTTAGTGAGGGTGTATTTACTATGATTAATTTATAAAATATTGCTAGTAGACTAGGTGATCCACTAGGTGGAGAGTTGATTATGGATCCACAAGTCAAGACAAGATTGAAAACTATCATGGTGAAATTTTTAGGTGTATACATTTTCCCCCTTTTTTTGTGTAGATTTAAGTAAGCTATAAAACAAAAATAGGTGGTTAGTCAAGATCTATGTCTAGTTTCCCTTAGTATGGGAGGGAGGAGGTGTTCCCCCTCAAACTAAGAGTAAATGAGACAATGGTTGAAGTGGGTCCAAGTTTTATAATGAAGGTTACAATGTTGGGCATGTGAGACAAAAGTATTCATAAAATATGTAATGAGTTACGAGGCACATCATCTTGCAAGGACTAACATTACCATGTTAGTAAAAATAATGTTGAGTTATGAGATAAATGACAAGGTAACCAGGCCCCAATATTAGGCATAACTGATCAAGTGAGATTTATCATGGGTTCCTAGAAAAGGCCAGTGTTGGCTCAGGTATCTAGGGTAGGAAGTGTTCACAAAAAAAAGACAATGTGGTAAGGCACGCATAAGGTGGTGTGTAATACATAATTTTAATAGGTTAAAGTTAGTCAAGGTGGTTTTAAGGACAAAAGCAAGGTCACCACAAAGGATTAAAATAGGTGGGTTAAAGGCTAATGTTGACGTATATTTGGGAAACGATGTGGGTAGGGTGGTTTGAGTAGATTATGGCTAAGTTGAATCCTAATGCACAAGGCAAGAAGGTGATACCTACATAGTCCCATGGATAATAGATCTAATAGGGACTTTAGGCCCAATTTATTTCTTGAGAGGGAAAGGGTAACTCCCAAATAGGTGAGGGTGGGGCAATGAAAGGGTTTCCTAGATATAGGTGCTGGGAGGTAAAAAAGTCTAGAAAAATATGGAGAGAGGCAACCATCAATGTTTAAGAACAACCAATGATGGGAGGTGAAAGGGTTTCTTATATGGGTGGGGGAGGAGTTGGGTTAGGGTAGGGGTTTGGTTAGGGTATG